>PVLA01007746.1:0-99916 GCA_004027455.1 Hydrochoerus hydrochaeris | reverse complement strand
AAAAAAAAAAAAAAAAAAAAAAAAAATTCCTTAATAAAATACTGGCCTCGCCCTCCTGGTAAACACCTTCCTCCAGCTTGAGCCAGGAAGAGAACCAGTGAGCAGCCTCTGATATCCGGCCATGGCCATGGTGGAACTCAGCGGCTGCACAAAGAAGCAATTTACCCACCCTTTCGCTAAGCGCCTTCCTCGGTGTGAGCCAGGAGGAGACCCAGTAGTGTCTCCAGTGAGCCTCCTCCCCCACCCTCGTTAGCAACTGGGGACAGAGGTCTGAGCATCTCTTGGGAGGATGACTGTATGCAATATAGCAAATATGGGGGGGGTCTCTATCTTCTGTTGAAAGCAAATGTTTTCAGTTTTGTTTCATTATGATTAATTGCTTCATTTTATTCAATATTCTCTTTTGATTGGTTTTATAATGTTCTGTCTTTGGTTTGGTTTTGCTATTCCTAATTGACTAGACAACTATTGTGAAGATATACTAGGGTACCTATTACTGTTATCCCCATAACCTGCTGTGAAGTTCTGTACCAAATTCACTGCATTGTCTCAATTGGCTTTGTTCTGTCTTGTTCTGTTGTATTTCTACTACTAAAAAAAAAAAAAAAAAAAAAGATACTGGCAAACAGAATTCAGCAAATATCAAGAAAATTATACACCATGACCAAGTGGGAGTCATTCCTAGGATGCAGGGATGGTTCAACATACGTAATTATACATTATATTAACAGAGCCAAAGACATACATTATATTAACAATATATTATATTAACAGAGCCAAAGACAAAAATCATACGATCATCTCAGTCGATGCAATAAAAGCTTTGACAAAGTCCAGCACCCACTAATGATAAAAATCCTAAGAAAATTGAAATAGATGGTCTTTATTCCACTCTGATAAAAGCCATCTATGACAAACCAATAGCCAACATCATACTAAATGGACCGAAACTGAAAACTTTCACTAAAATCAGGAACAAGATAAGAATTATCAGTCTTACCACTTTTTTAAACTTTTTTTTTTACCATTCTTATTCAATATAGTTCTGGAAAAATTAGCCAGAGCAATTAGACAAGAGAAAGAAATAAAATGAATAAGAATAGGAAAGAAAGAAGTTAATTATCATTATTTGCAGATGACATGATACTCTAAATAGAAGATCCCAAAAATACCACCAAAAGACTTTTGGACTTAACCAATTTCAGTAGTGTATCTGAATATGAAGTCAGCACTCAAAAATCAATAGTGCCAAGTGTGGTGGCACATGCCTGTAATCTCAGCACTTGGGAGGCTAAGGCAGGAGGATTGCCTTGAGTTCAAGGCCAGCCTGTGCTATATAAGTGAGTTCAAGTCTAGCTTTCATGAGATAGTGAAACTCTGTCTTAAAAAAAACAAAATCAATAGCATTCCTGTGCACAAATAACAAACTCACTGAGAGACAAAGTAGGGAAATAACACTTTTAAAATAGTATCCAAAAAAAGTTAAATACCTCAGGATCAATCTAATGAAGGAAGCAAAGGACCTTTACATGGCAAACTACAGTACTCTGGAAAAGGAGATCAAAGAGGATATTAGAAAATGAAAAGATATCCCTTGCTCTTGGGTAGGAAGACTCAATATAATGAAAATGGCCATGCTTCCAAAACTGTTATACATATTTAATGCAATTCCAATCAAAATTCCAACAGCATATCTTACAGAATTAGATAAAACAATCCTAAAATTTATTTGGAGCTAGAAGAGACCTTGAACAGCAAGGCAGTTCCAAGCAACAAAGGCAAGTCAGGGGACATCACAGTTTCTAGCTTAAAGTTATACTACAAAGCAACTGTGATTTAAAAAAAAAAAAACTAAACACACACAGTGTGCTACTGGCAAAGTAACAGACCAGAGGATCAACAGAACAGATTAGAAGATGCAAAAACAATTCCAGTTTTACTCATTCTCAATTACCTTATTTTTTTTTTGTACCAGGAATTGAACTCAGGACCTTGTGCTTATCAGTGAGGTGCTGTGCCTGCTGAGGTAAACCCCTCATCTGACCTTATCTTTGATAAAGGTGTCAAACACATTTACTGGAAGAAAGATAGCCTTTTTAATAAATGGTGCTAGAAAAACTGGCTCTGCACATGCCAAAGATAAAAATTGGGCCCATATCTTTCACCATGCACTAAACTAAATTTGAAATGGATCAAAGATCTAAATATTAAAACAAAAACATTAAATCTGCTGGAAGAAAGAATAGGTACAACTCTTGAAGACATTGGTGTAGGCAAAGACTTTATAAATAAAACCCTGATCACACAGGAGCTGTCACAAACAATCAACAACTGGGATCTCATCTTATTAAAAGGTTTTTGCATAGCAAGAGAAACCACCAACAGAGTGAAGAGACAACCCTCAATGTGGGAAAAAGTGTTCCTCAAAGGATTACTTTCGAGAACATATGAAAAACTCAAAAAAAAAATCAGACCTCTCACATTTAAAGGCCCGATCCAAAAATGGGCATCTGAGATAAATACACATTTCTCAGATGAAGAAATACAAACAGCAAATAAATAATATGGAAAAATATTCAACATCAATGTTAAATTGAGAGATACAAATTAAAACAACACTGAGATTCCATTTCACCCTGGAAAGAATGGATAGTTAAAACAGTTATACTACTAATATCTCTTAGTTCTTCTAGTTCATTGAAAAGAAAGATTTGTGCTAATACTGTTTAGACAATTTAATGCCTATATCTTGTACTCTCAGCAACTAATTTAAAGATAACAATACACAATGTATTAAACATTGTTACTCTATGATCTTGTTTTGAAATTTTATTTCCCTTTAAAATAAAATTTAGAGCTAGGGGTTTAGCTCAGCGGCACAAGTGCTTGCTTGGCAAACATGAGGTCATGAGTTCGATCTCCGGCACCAAACAACACAAAACAAAACAAATTTGTTTAAGCTGGGCATGGTGGCTCATGCCTGTAATCCCAGCACTCGGGAGGCTGAGGCAGGAGGATCATTGTGAGTTCGAGACCAGCCTGGGCTATAAAGTGACCTCAAGGCCAGCCTGAATTGCATAGCGAGACCCTATCTCAAAAAGACAAAAATAAAATTAAAAAAAAGCATAGTGAGACCCTAACTTAAAAAGAATCTTAAAACAACTTCTAACCCAGACTTATGTATCCTGTTAACTTTTTTTCAAAACTGATGGAGAAATTAGGTATTTCCATGACAAACTCAAGAAATTCATGACCCCACCGGGTGTGGTGGCTCACGCCTGTAATTCCAGCATTTGGGAGGCTGAGGCAGGAGGGTTGTTGCAAGTTCCAGACCAGCCTAGGCTACAAAGTGAGCTCAATGCCAGCCTGAACTGCATAAGACCCTGTCTCAAAAAGACAAAAAAAAATCTCATGACCCATAAACCAGCACAGAAAAATTTCTCAAAGATATCCTAGAAAGATGGGACTGTGGGGGAGAAGAACAGGAAGTTAACAAGAACTAAGACGACTGGTGAGTTGGTGCCATGTGTAGGCTGACTAGGAGAGAGCCAGATGCCAGCTCCTTCCAGAGCTCAGGCAGGGAACAAGAAGAGCCAATGTTCCCCCCACCCCACCCCGCCACCTCCTGGTAAGTGACCGGCTGATCTAGAGAAACACAGGCTGTGATGATAGCTAGTGAAGTAAAATACAACTTAATGCTTGCAGTGTTTAGTGTTTCACTGATTTTGCAGGCCTAAGACTGGTGGTCTGATTATCTATTCAGAGGATAACAATACAAAGTGTAGCATTTATGGAGAATCTCCTTCTGAAGGTTGTGGCCATTGTCAATTCCCTCTTATCTTGTTTCAAAATCCTGTATCATTCTCATTGTTTTGTTTGTTTGGGTTTTATTCTGTTTTATCTTGTTTGATTTTATTATGTCTGATGGCATAGAGAGCTATTTCAAAGATAAAAAGATATATTATGGTAGTCATTTTGAATTTATTATTATCTTGTTTTGAAGTCCTATATTGTACTGTTTTGTTCTTATTGGCTCTACTCTACTCCATTTTGATTTTACTATAACTGATGGTAGGGGCAGCTATTTTGAAGAGGACAAGAGGCATTATGATAACCATTGTTGATTTCCTATTATCTTGTTTTGAAATCCTGTGTTGCTTACACTGTCTTGTTTAATTGGCTTTATTCTGTTTTGTTTTGCTTGGTTTTATTCTCTTTAAAATAAAATTTTAAGAATTATTTGAAAAAAAAAAAGATATCCTAGAAAGAGACAGTGAGATCATTAATGCCTAACAGAATGAATACAATAGGCAGAATAAGCAGTTACATGGAAGAGAAATGGGTCAGCTGGAAAATAATGCAGTGTCAGGAATAAGTCAATACCTCTTATTGTGAACAGTCTCAGTGCCCCAATCACAAAACACAGATTTGGCAGAATGGATCAAGAAACAAAAAAAATGATACAACAGTATGCAAGAAACATATTTAATTGAAAAAGAGATACACAGGTTAAAAATTAAAAGACAAAAAACAATATTCCATGCAATGCAAACTAAAAAAAAAAAAGTAGGAGTAGCTGTCCTAATTTCAGACAAAGTGGATTTCAAGCCAGAACTGATCAGAAGAGGCAAAGAAGGTCATAAGGTATGGGTTAAGGGAATAATTAGACAGGAAGAGATAAAATTATAATCATATATGCAAGGACACTGATGTACCCAACTTTGTAAAACAAATTCTATTGGACATTAAAATCAGATAAATACCAACATAATTATAACAGGGAATCTCAGTGCCCCAATGTCACAAATAGGCAGATTAACTGGAGAAAAATTCAACAAAGAAATATCAAAGTTAAACCAAATCTTTGAACAAATGGACTTCTACAGGCATGTTCCACTGAACAAAAACAAAGTATGCATTCTTCTCAGCAGTACATGGGACTTTTCTCCAAAAGAGACCACATGCTAGTTCATAAAGCATACTTATGTAAATGCCAAAAAATTGAAATTATCCCTTGCATATTTTCTGATCATAGTGCAATGAAACTAGAAATCAATGGCAAAAGAAAACACAGAAATTATCCAAACATATGGAAATTAAAGAATAGTCTTGAATAGTCAGTAGGTCACAGAAAAAAAATTAAGGAAGAAATTAGTTCTAAAATCAAATGATAACGCTAGTGCAACATACCAGAAAATACGAAACATAACTAAAGGACTTTTTTTTTTTAATCAGTACTGGAGATCGAACTCACAACCATGTGCTTGCAAGGCAAGCGCTTATGCCACTGAGTAAATCCCCAGCCCCAGTAAAAGTAGTGTTAAGTGTAAAGTTTATATCTCTGAATGCCCATATCACAAAACACATCGAGCCCAAAAAAATAACCTAATGATATACCTCAAGGTTTTGGAAAAACAAAAACAATCCAAATCCAAAATTAGTACAAGGGAAAAAAATTACAAAGATCAGAGTATAAATTAATGAAATTGAGACTAAAAAAGAACTCCACAAAGAATCAATGGATCAAAGATTTGGTTCACAGGAAGAATAAGGAAACTAAACAAACCCTTGACCAATCTTACCAAAAAAGGGAAAGAAAAGATCCAAATCAATTCAATTAGAAATAAAAAAGTTGCAATCATAATGGAATTAAATGAAATCCAGAAGACTATTAGTAACTACATTGTGAACCTGTACTTTAAGAAAATGTAGAATTCAGAAGAAATGGATAAACTCCTAGACATGGATCAACTACCAAAGCTGAAACAAGAAGACATAAGAACCCTATATAGCCCAATATCAGGCAATGAGATTGAAGAAGTAATGAAAAGTTACCCACTAAGAAAAGTCAGGTCCCAACAGATTCACTCCCAAATTCTCCTAGAACTTTAAGGAAGATCTAATGCTAATACTCCTAAAACTCTTTAATGAAAACAAGAGGAGGAGGATTCCCAAAGTCATTATTGGAAGCTGGCATTAGCAGAAAAAGACCCCCCCCCAAAAAAAGAAAGTATAGGCCAATCTCTTTAACACAGAACACTGATGCAAAAACCCTGAGCAAAGGTACTGTCATATAGGATGCAACAAATCATCAGAAAGATCATACATCATGACTATGTAAGATTCATCCCAAGGATGCAGGGATAGCTTGATATATGCAAATCAATAAATGTAGTACATCACATAAACAGAAGGCTGAAAGCCACATATTTATCTCAATTGATGCTAAAATACCTTTGTCAAAAATCCAACATCCATTCATAATAAAAACCTGAAAAAATTGGTATAGAAGGCCTTTATTTCAACCTGATAAAAGTTATTTATGACAAAATAATGGCCAACATCATATTAAATGGGGAGAAGCTGAAAACTTTCCCTCTAAAATTAGAAACAAGAAAGGATGTCTGCTATCACTCTCTTATTGTTCAATATAGTTCTCAAAACATTAATCAGAGAAATCAGCAAGAGAAAGCAATAAGATGGATATGTAGGGCTGGAGATTTAGCTCAGTGGCATAAGCACCTGCCTAGCAAGTACAAGGGTTGTGAGTTTGATCGCCAGTACCAAAAAAAAAAAAAAAAAAAAAAAAAAAAAAAACCAAAAAAAAAAAAAAAAAAAAAAAAAAAAAAAAAAAAAAAAGATGGATACCTATAGGAAAGGAAAAAATGAAATTATCACTATCTGAAGATGACATGATCCTCTACATAAAATACCCAAAAAATTCCACAGAAAGACTCCTAAAATAACCAAATTTAGTAGCATAGCAAGACACAAAGTCACCACACAAAAATCAACAATATTCCTGTACATCAATAATCAACTTACTAAGAAAGAAATTAGGGGAACAGGCTGGGGGTTTAGCTCAGTGGTGTAAGTGTCTGCTTGGCAAATGTGAGGTTGTGAGTTTGATCTGTGGCACAAAAAGAAAGAAAGAAAGAAAGAAAGAAAGAAAGAAAGAAAGAAAGAAAGAAAGAAATTAGGGGAACAGTAACTTTCACAATAGCATCAAGCATGGGTGGTGGGTGGTTCAGTGGTAGAATTCTCACCTGCTACAATAGCATCAAGAAAAATTAAATATGAACTAACCAAACAAAAGTGAAAAACCTCTACAACAAAGCTATAGAATTACTCTGAAAAAGGAGATCAAAGAGGACGCTGGGAAATGTAAAGATAGGCAGAACCAATAAAGTCAAAATGACCATGGTTCCAAAACTAATATATAGCCAAGTGTGGTGGTGCACATAATCCTATTCATTTCAATTGCCCATTTTTGGGAGGGCACTTAGGCTGAGGCACGATGGCAGTGATGAGTTCAAGGCCAGTCTGGGTTACATGGCAAGTTCATGGCCAGCCTGAACTACATGGTGAGACCCTGTCTCAAAAAATGCAAAGCAAAACAAGAACCAAAACTGATATACAGATTTAATGCAATCCCAATCAAAACACCAATAACATTCCTGACAGAAATAGAGAAAACAATCCCAAAATTCATATGGTGACACAAGAAAACCACAGCAGCAAGAACAAACCTGGCAACAAGAGCAAGACAGACTTTGAATTATACTACAAAACTACAGTGCTAAAAATAGTATGCTTTTGAAGACAAGAGGCAGTGTGGTAACTATTGTTGATTTTATATTGTTTTTTTTTTCTTGTTTTTTAAATTTTATTTAAAGAGGAAAAAAAGCAAAACAAAAAAGGGCAGGAAATACAGAATTAAAAAAAACAGTAAGAAATCACTAGTTGATAAATTACATATTGTCCTCTTAGAACTAGTTGTTCAAGTTATAAAATTAAAGCATACTAAGTGGATATTCAAACAGTGAAGCTGCAAACAGTTCTGCTCAATGATCTAACAAAAACTTAGTAATATGGTTATCAATCCTATACACTTAAACATACATGCAATTATCCTTTAGAGCACTTTCTTTTCCTCCTTTTGCTTTTTAAGTCCATTATCTGTTTAGTTATATCCCGTTTCAGCTTGCTCAGTATCTTACTGATCTGTTTTGTTGCTATTATTTCCTTTTTAATCACCTTATATAATTCTGTTGTTTTGTTTTTGAGTTTCTCCTCATCCATGCCCCATCGATCAGCTTTGGTGGAGCTGGGAGTTTTTGGAGGTATTTTGTTACCTTGTTTTCTCATATTCTATTGTCTTTGTTGTTTAGTTTTTTTTTTTGGTTTTGTTTTGTTTTTTTGAGGGTAGTGAAATACAACAGAACAAGACGTAACACAGCCAATTGAGACAGTGCAGTGAAATTGGTACAGAATGTAACAGGTTACCAGGGTAACAGTAGTAGGTGCCATAGTATATCTTGTTACCTTCACAATAGTTGTTCTTTTAATCAGGTTTAGCAAAGTATTTACCAAATACAGAACATTATAGAACTTATCAAAACAGAATACTGAATAGAGCAATACAATTAATCAGAACAAAGTAAAACAGTGATAACAATATTTGCCTTCAAAGAGATGGTAGAAGGAAACCCCCCTTATTTGTGATATTGCGTATGGTCAGCCTCCCAAGAGATAGTCAGACCTCTGGCTCCCATTTGCTAACGGGGGTGTGTGTGGGGGTAACGTTTAGGGTGGGTTAGGATGTTTGATTCTCAGCTCATGCCTTGGTAGGATCATGGCTGCTTACCAGGGAGGTGAGCTGGTTTCTTGGTTTCCCAGTGCCCTAAGTTCCAACATGGTGTGAATCTCGGGAAACGCTGGCTGTTTCTCCCCCTGTTGCAGCTGCCGCTTGTCTGAGCAGCAGCTGCTTACCAGGGAAGTGGGCTGGTTGCTTGATTTCCCCTCCGATTGTTTTGAAGTCGTGTATGACTTGCAGTGGTTCATTTTAATTGGTTTTATCTTGTTTTATTTTCCTTGGTTTTATCCTCTGTAAAATAAAAAAAAAAATAGTACACAATCGATAAACAAAACAAAACACTCCAAACAGACATTTGGATCAATGAAGTACAATAGAAGATGCAGAGACAACGCCAGGCACATTCAGTTACCTGATGTTTTATAAAGCAACCTAAAACTTATGCTGGCAAAAAGACAGCCTCTTTAACAAATGGTGCAGGGAAAACTGACTAGCTATATGCAGAAGACTATCTAGACTCTTATCTCTCACCATGCACTAAACTAAAATTAAAATGGATCAAACATTGAAATATTAAAACAGAAACAATCTGCTAGTAGATAAAATAGATACAAATCTTGAAGGCAGACATAAGCAAGGATTTTCTAAATAGAATCAAATTAAAAAGCTGAACAGCAAACAGAGTAAACAAGAAACCTACAGAAATGATGAGGTCTTTTTCCCAACTATTCCTCGGACAGTGGGCTAATGTTTAAAATATATAAAATGCCTGTAATACCAGCACTCAGGACTCTGAGGCAGAAGAACTGCCATGGGCTCATGGCCAGCTTGGACTACATAGTGAATTCAAGGCCAGCATGAACTGCATAGTGAGACCTGTCTTAAAAAAACCAAACAAAAAAGTATGTATGTATATTTGTGTGTATATACATAGACAGATGGAGAGAGAGAGAGAGAGAGAGAGAGAGAGAGAGAGAGAGAGAGAGAGAGAGAAAGAGAAACACAAAAAAACCCCGGCTCAGTAAAAAAAATGGGAAACTGAATTGAATAGGTACTTCTCAGGAGAAATATAAATGGCCAAGAAATAAAAGTGTTTAATATCCCTGGGCATTAGAGAAATGCAAACTATAGTAATACTGAAATTCTATCCTACTGCAGAAAGAATGGCTATCATTAAGAAATCAGAATAACAAGTGCTAATGAGGAGGCTGGGGGTTTGGAGGGTACACTAGGTAAAGCCTTCTTTATTGCTGGTGAAAATACAAGCTGGTACAATCATTATGAAAATCAGTATGGAGAGGCCTCAAAAAACTAAAACAAGAAATTCCATTTGGCCCAGCTATTCTCCTCTTAGTTGTCTTCCCCAAAGAATTAAAGATATCACATTACACATGGGAGTGATACGTACACTCCCATGTTTATAGCAGCACAATTCACAATAGCTAAATCTTGGAAGCAGCATATGTGTCCATCAACAGTTGAATGGATAAAGAAAATTTGGTATTTATATACAATGGAGTACTACTCTGTCATAAAAATGGATAAAGTTGAGTCATGTAGGAAAATGGATATGCCTTGAGACTATAATGTTAAGTGAAATAAATCAGACATACATGTTTAAATACTGCATGGCTTCTCTTATCTGAGAAACAAAAATGTAAATAAAGAGCATAATAAAAGATAGTAAGAAAAACAAAAGATGGAGAGAAGAAGAGAGGTGAGGGGGAAAAAATGTAGCCAGAAAGGAAAGGAAAGGGGACATAAAAAGAATGAAGATGTGTTATGTCCATGTACCAACTCCTCATGATGGATGTTATCATTATGTACGGCAAACATATATGAATAAACATTTTAAAAAGTCTGAGGGAGGAGGACTACAGGTTCAAGGTCAGCCTGGACAACTTAGTGAGAAATACAAAAATATAAAAATATAAAAAAGGCTGGGGATACAGCCCAGGTTCCATCCCCAGTACCACAAAAACAAAACAAAACTCTGAAACAACAGAGACAAAAACCCCACATGAACTTCATTGCAATGAGCTGCTGTGATCTTAGGGGAGTTTACTACAGTACCACCTGGCTTCTCTTGATATTGTCCATGTGGCCTCCATTTCTGCCACTTTGCATGTCTCCTCCCCCACTCACTAGGTTGCATCTGGCTCCTCCAGATGTGTGCAACAAAAGTCAAGGAGGGAAGGGAAGGAGCACATAGTGACTGCTGTGTGTGCACCGCCAGATCTCCTGCCCCCTTATTTTAAATCCATAGCCTTATACATGCTAACTAAGTACATGCTCTACACTGAGCTATACCCCATGGTCAGATTCCCTTTAATGGTTTGTCTCATTCCTAGCTTCTGTGGTTTTTACTTTTAACAGTCCATGTATTAGACTCTTCAAAGATCTGCTTTTGGGCTACTAGAGCCACTTTTCCCACAGACAGTGAGAGGCAGAAACGCCTGGGAATGTACGTCCGCCTACTCCAAGGCAGGTCTTGGCCAGTGACTGAGTTGAGTGGGAGTATGAAAGCCCAGCTCCCTTGCAACAAGTCAGGACAAACTCTGAGGCATAATTCACACTCTGAAGATCCCCTGTGGCTTCAGGCTGATGCTCCCCTCCCCATGGGACTCAGCTTGAGAGTGCACCCTTGTTTGTGATTCCCCTTCCTAATCCTTTTCATTTTCCAGTTTCTCCCAGCAGCATTTCCTTAACAGATTCATGGCAGACATATTTTCATTTCATAGCCTACTTAAGATATTCAGAAGTGGGAAGGGTCCTAACCAACAGATTCTGAGGATGACACTGAGAAATGTGGTCACGCTGGCTGATGGCAGTAAGGACGCTGTATGCTGTAGCAGTGCTGTGACTAAAACATTAGCCTGTGGTAATTTAGAATTGGACACAGTTGAAAGGAGTTGCATTGGCTTGTGCAGTACAGAGGAAGGAATAATTTAAAGGACTACAGAATTATTTATTGTTGGTGGGCCTTATTGATTTTATGGAAGAGAAAAAATAGGCTCAGGTCAGATAGTTACTAATTTAAGGCAAGATGTGAAAGTCAGACCTCTTTTAGCAACATTTAAAAAGACTACCATTGATCTAGTAATCCCACTTCCATGTATCTAACTCAAAAGATTTGAAATCATTGTGTCAAGGGCATCTGCACCCCTCCCTACTCATTATGGCACTATTTGCAGTCACCAAGTTATGGAAGCAACCTAGATGTCCGTCAACAGATGAAAGACAAAAGTCAGAGATACACACACAGACACACAGTGGAATCTAAGCAGCCTTAAGAAGAAGCAAATTCCTTCATGTGAGACAACATAAATGGAACTGGAGAACACGGTGCTAAGTGAGATAAGGACAGAAAGACAAACACTGCAGGTTTTCTTACACATGGAATCTGAAACAACTGAACTCAGAGAAGCAGAGAACAGAATGTGAGCGAGGGATGCAATAATACGTCAAAGGGTACTAAGTTTATCTTAGTTTGTTGAAAAGAAAGTTTTGTGTTATTATCTGTTTATTTCTTTTTTGTAAAAATCTTTCTGGCAAAAAAAAAAATCTTTCTAACCTATGTCTTGCACTCTGAGTAACTGCTTTAAAGATAGTGATATACACAGCATTAACTATTGTTATTCCTTTATTATGAAATTTTATTTTTTCATAAAATTAATCAATCTAAAAAACAAAAGTTAAATGGATGGTTTCTGTTATTTGAGAAAACTAAAAGATATATAAATAAAAGAATAAAATAAAAGAGATGGTAGAAAACAAAAAGGCAGACTTCTTGGAAGATGGAAAAGGAGAGACTGGGGAAGGAAAATAGGGTGAAAAGAGCTTGAAAATGACCAAGATATGTTATATAGTATATATGTGTCAATTGAAATGCAGCTATTATATAGTGCAAACATATATTAATAAAAGTATTTTTAAAAGAGCATATAAGGAAGTGGATATTCTAATTAGCTTCACTTAATTAGTCTGTGTATTCAGAAATCATAGTATACTTTATACTCCATACATATATACAATTATAAACTGTCAATTTACAATAAAATAAAATTTTAAAAGGATTGTTATCTACTGCAGCTGGAAAGCAAGCTGAGCTGAAGACCAGGCACAGGGCTGTGTTGTAAGAGTAGTGAAGCTTCAGGGATGCCTAACTCTTTGCCCTTTTTGGTCCTCCTTTAAAGTCACATCATGGGATGGAAGGAATGGAACCAGAGACTTGGGATGGGGATATCTAGGGAGATGCTTTTAAGAACAAGTAATTCTTAGATCCCTTTGAATGCTCTGAGCAGGCAGCAGTGAATCACTCTCTCCTTATTTGCTCCCTCCTTTTTAAAATTAGTTAGCCCCTTTTATTCAAAAATTATGCAGGAAAAAAAATTTAAAAAAATTATGCAGGGACCTAACTGAGGCAAATGCCCTGCAAAACTCTCTGCATCCCTCAAGATCTCTCAACACTGGTCAAGGTGGTACATACCTAATAGTCCTAGTAAGTAGGAGGATTCCTGTCAGCCTGGGAACAATAATGAGACTCAGTTTGTCATTCAATAGGTTCCAAGGAATCACCCTAAAGAAGAGGTGGAGACTTCAACTACTTGCCCACACCAAAAGAGGTTTTTTCCTCCTCTTTTTCGGTATTGGGGATTGAATTCAGGGCTTGCACACTGAGCTACATCTGCAGTCCTTTTTTGATTTTGAGACATGGATTTGCTTTTTAGACTGGCCTCCAACTTGCAAAACTCCTTCACAGGGCTGAGATTCCAGGCATGTGCCACCACACTTGGGCACAGCAGGTTTTGACTTGTCATATAAAAGCATTTTAAACTAGGCATGGTGGTAGACTCCTGTAATTCCAGCACTTGGGAGGCTGAGGCAAGAGGACTATCACAAGTTTGAGGCCAGTCTGGACTACACATTGTTTCAAGAAAGAAAGAAAGAAAACCATTTCAGAATATGCAGAATATGTGCAAATGCTGTCTGAGATTTTTGAGACAGGGTCTTCTATGTAGCCCACTCTGGCCTCAAATTTATAGTGATCCTCCCGTCTCAGTCTTTTGAGTGCTGGGATTACAGGTGTGTATCACCGCTCCCAGCCTTCAGGACATGGTACTGACAGGTATAGACAAATCTAGGCAGAATTAAAGAAGTACTTCTTAGAGAAAAAGTGCAGGTACTCAACAAAGCACATTATGTGTCTGTGAGTTGGATATTTAAGCGGTCTTGACAGTGGTCCTCAGACAGATACCTAGTATGCACATTCTTAGTGATTATCCGGTTACCTGTTAGTGGGCAAGTTTAGGATGCAAACTATTTGCATGTGTTTGAGGTTTAGGGATATGATACCCAATTCTTTGAGAGTGGAAGTCTGTGGAATTTTTGAATCTATAGTACCAGAAGGCAGATCAAATTTACAGGTAAAAGTCAGAGGCCCGATTTGTGGGTTTATTGTACCTTTTAAAACTCTTAGAGCCGGGTGTGGTGGTGCATGCCTAATACCAGCACTTGGGAGGCTGAGGCAGGAGAATCATCATGAGATAAGACCAGCTTGGGCTACAAAGTAAGCTCAAAACCAGCCTGAACTGCATAGTGAGAACCTGTCTCAAAAAGACAAAACAAGGCTCTTAGGAATTTATTTTGAGACAGGGTCTTACTATATAGTCAAGGCTGGCCTTGAACTCACTATGTAGAGCAGGCTGATCTCAAACTTGCAGTATCCTCATGCCTCAGCTTCCTGGGTGCTAGGATTATAGGTGTGTACCACTACACTCAGTTTAGGAATTTTGGAGTAACTTTTCTGGAAGGGAAAAAAGATGCAATATAACTTTGAATAACTTTGTGACCTGAAGCTATAGGTTTTTTAAAAGTATAGTGTAAAAATTATGATTTTCCTTTCTTACTTTTTCTATCTTACCTCATTTTTTTGTTTTGTTTTGTTTTTTGAGATAGGGTCTTGCTGTGTAGTCCAGTTTGGCCTTTGACTCACTATGTAGCTCAAGCTGGCTTCAACTCATGATGATCTTCTTGTTTGGACTGCTGGGATTATGTATATGCACCACTATATCCAGATTATTTTACCTCATTAAAAAAAAACCAAAAAACAAAAAACTCAAGCATGGTGGTTCATATCTGTAATCCCAGCTACTTGGGAGGATAAGGCAGAAGGACTGTGAGCCCAAGCCAGTCTGGGCTACACAGTGAGTTCAAGTGGGTCTGGCTGTATATTCCAAAGGAATGTCACACTGCTCCACTACACTAAGTGAACCTGAGGAGCAGGAAGTGGCCTTTATACCAGGTGTCATGGCACATGACAGTAATATGATACACTTGGGAGGCTGAGGCAGAAGGATGGCGAGTTTGAGCCCAACCTGGGCAGTTTAGCAAGATTTTAAAAAAGAATAAAAGATTAAAAGAAAAAGGAGTTGGAACACATTTGTCATGCCAGCACTCTAAGAGGCCAAGGCAGGAGGATTCCAAGTTAAAGCCCAGCTTGTTAAGTGATTTAACAAGAACCTGTCTCAAAATTAAAAATTAAAAAAAAAAAAAAAAGGACTCGGCTGTAGCACAGTCCACAAGCCCTGAGTTCAGTCCCCAGTCCCACACACTTACAAAGAGCATGGTGACATATGCCTGTAATCCCAGCACTCTGGGAGGCTGAGGCACAATGATCCCAAATTCAAGCCCAGCCTAAGAACTAGACAATTTTGTGAGATTCTCTCTCAAAAAAGAAAAAAAAATTAAAAATTAAAAAAGAAAAGAAAAAGAAAGACAATTGGGAATGTAGCAAAAGCCCTGACTTCAATCCCTATTACTATTTTTTTTTAATCGGTACCAGGGATTGAACTCACTACCACGTGCTTGCAAAGCAGGCGCTTATGCGGCTGAGCTAAATCCCCAGCCCCACCTAGTACTATTAAAAAAAAAAAGTAGGGAGCCAGGCATGGTGGTGCACTCCTGTAATCCTAGCATTCAGGAGGCTGAGGCAGGTGGATCATTGCAAGTTGAAGACCAGCCTGGGTTACAAAGTAAACCTAAACCCAGCCTAAACCGCATTAGTGAGACCCTGTCTCAAAAAGGCAAAAAAAAAAAAAAAAAAAAAAGGTAAGGAGGAAGTGCTGGAGATATAACTCACTGGTAAGTAGCTCAGTCTTACGGGCACCTCTGGTTCCATTATCAGTATCTCACACATACAGTGGTGATTACTCCAAATATACTGATATGAAGTGTGCTACAGAGATTGACAGATAAACCATTTGCTATGGTTTGGATAAGGTTTGAACCTTCAGAAGAGGTTGGAGAAAACACACACATCAAGCTTGCAAAATTCTTTTCATTGGCTCCCTTGTGCCCCACTGGTAAGCACCATCTCATCTTCTGCACACCAGGATAAGCCAGGCTAGCACAAAGGATGCAGCTGTGAGGAACTATGGTCTGTTAAACCAGAATTCGCGACTGAATGAGCTCTGAAATAAAAGGGTTTATTCAGCCATTACTGAGTAGCCAGAAAAAAAAAGGACCAGGCCCAGAGATAAGTTCCTACAACTTCTAGCCACAAGACTAGACAACATTTGGAAAATATCCACTGGACCTGAAGCTAAGAGCATGTTTGTAATGAAATTTGGGAAAGGAAAGATTAAGTTATGTTACAGTCAGGGCTTGCAAGGGAAATAATTTAATACAGGACACATGATTTTCAGGATTATTTTATAATATTCACCCAAAGAGTCAAATGCAAAAGAGTACGGGCAGGGGGCCAGGGGTTTAGCTCAGTGGCCTAAGTGCCTACTTGGCAAATGCCAGGTCGTGAGTTCGATCCCTGGTACAAAAAAAAACAAAAACAAAAACAAAACAAAACAGTATGGGCAATTTATCTACACACTGGAACCCAAAGAATCCAGCTGAGAGCCTGGATCCCATAGAAATGTCCTCTCTGAGGACAAATGGAGGCCTCGAGTCCATGACAATGTCTCATGCAAGTTTGTATCAAGGATCTGCAGGGGAACACCCAAAGGTCAGTGGTGGAGACTAGAAAGTCTGTGCCAGTAGGATGAAGGATCTGTGACAGTGAGCTGAGGATCTGTACTGGAGCCAGGAAGGGACACTCAAGGTAAGGACCAGAGCTCCCCTGAAAAGAACCACAACCTTCCTCAGTAGCAATGAGAACAGCTGAGTTGCTATCAGGAAAACCAGCACGACCAGCTTCTCCGGGAGAATCAACAGCTCACCCTCTTCTCCTCCCCTCTAGTTCTCTTTTTATGCTTTTGGCAACAACCTCAGGTGGGCTTCCCACTCCCAGAACCATGCTGATTCAGTTCAGTTGGGTGTTATAAATTGCCTACCAGTTGTCAATCCACCCCTGGTCAATTTGATAACCAGACACATTTCCTTAAACCATAATCTCCTGTGGCAGATTTGTGACAAGTTAACATGTCTTAGTCTATTCAGATTTACATTACTGTAACAATTACATATATACCAGTCTTACTGCATTCATTTCCACACTCAAAGCAAAATATTCAAAAGGTGATCAAAATTCAAGGTAAAAACCACAATCCTTTGACTAACTTGATTCAAAACACATCTAAAAATTACATTAAAATCATATTAAAAGAGCTACTACAATCACAATGCTTGTTTCCCATTAACTTTTAACAACAGGGCATGGACACACTAAAAAACAGGAATTTCCTGAATTTCAAATACACTCTTCCTTCAGGTGAAAGGCTTCAGGTCATTTTTTTCATTGCCCTGTTCCTTCTCAACAACCATGGCCTCCTCTGTGTCATCCTTGCAACCTACAGCTCCACTCGAGCCTCCCGGTTGGCCAAATGTTTCAAATCACATTGCTGGCTCTTTGCTCTTCATTTCCAACATAGATCCGGCCAAAAGCTCAACAGTAACCATGCCACCATCCCAACTGCACTGAAATTTTTCTGATAGCCAGACAATATCTCTAAACACAAGCCAAATGCAGACCTATATCCTGCCAAAATACAACCTATACCACCTGGGATCCAGCAGCCAATGCAGTCACTCTCAATAGAACCCTCCTGAGCCTCATCTTAACCGGCAGTATTTCCATCAGTACTCTGATTTTCCAGACTCCGACCAGAATCTCCCATAGTTTACAGCATATGGGAGCTACCTCGTCAACCAGTCTCTTAAAACATTTCCAAGATTTAATTCCCAAGGCTCTTAAGCATAGCCAGGCAACGCCACAGCAATGACCCCACTCTCCTGGTACCAATTTTTGTGTTAATTACTTTTCTCATTGCTGGGACAAAATACCCAAAATTAAGGAAGGAAAGGTTTATTTCAGCTCACAGTTTGTAGAGGCGTCAATCCATAATCAGCTGGCTCCAAGGCAGGGTGCTGTGGCACAAGAGCAACAGTTCACGGCGGAGAAAGATCCCAACAGCAACAAGAGCAGAGGGGAGGAGCAAGCCTCTTTTCCTCTATTATATTGTACTCAGGCTACCTGCACTCACACCGCCAATCCCAGCATTAGACAATGAACCAATCACAAACGCTAGGTTCAGCTGCCTCCAAAAAGCCCATCTCCACCTTGACTGCAGGAGGCTTTGGGGTGACATCTGAACACAAACCTTAACAAGTTTCTTACACTGATCCTGCACTGGGGTGTAGACAAAAGAGGCAGAATGTTGTTACTTGGATATGAATGAAGTAAAACCTCAGTGTAATTATTCTTCTACATCATGTATATCTGAACTCAGAATACCCACCACAGTTCAAAACACACTACTTTCATATGTCACCATTATCAATACCTCCAACAATATTCATAAGAAAGGGAGACACAAAACTTTCCTAGCATTATCTCACATGATCTCTGTGGGTCAGGAATTTAGGAATGGCTTAGGTGGACCGGCTCCTGCTTTAAGCCCCTCAGGGGTCAAGATTGCTGCCACTGTCTGGACCTGGAATGCCCCTGTGTTAGTGTCTGGTCCCTGGCCTGGTGCTATGTGTTAGTGTCTGGTCCCTGGCCTGGTGCTATTGAGAAATAGTGAGAACTCTGAGTCTTAGTGGGAGGTCATCGGTCATTGGAGCCATACCTGTGCAGGTGATTATGGTGGCGCCCTAGTGTCTTTCTCTCTGATTCATAGCTAGCATGAGTTGAGCAGTTCTGCTGCACCACATGCTTACTGACCTGACATGTGGTCTAAAAGCCCTGCCACAGGTCTAAAAGCAGCAAGGCCAATTGATCACACCAGCTGAAATCTCCAAAAACGTGAGCCAAGGTAATCTTCTTCTCTTTATAGGTTTGTTATCTCAGGCATTTGTTATAGTAACAGGGAGGTGACCAACATGACCAATTCAACTGTTGAATGGGGCTGTGGTCATATGAAGACTGGACTGGGGTAGGGGAGCTGGCTCACTAAGAGGTCTGAAAAGTTAGTGCTGGTTGTTGGCCAGTGGCCTCTCTTCCTTACCTCCTGGGCTTTTCTACATCACTGCTTCATTATCCTCATGACATGGTAGCTCATTTCAGAGAAAGACAGAAAGACAGAGACAGAATGAGTACACATGTCTTATATGATCTAGTCTTAGAACTTACATATCATCACTTCCACCATATTCTTTTTCAGGAAGATTTGATGTAAATAATTATTAATGCTGGACATGGTGGTACATGCCTGTAATCCCAGCTACTTGGGAGGCTTAGGCAGGAGAATCATAAATTGAAACCCAGCATAGGCAATTTTATAAGACCCTATCTCATAAAGGCCTAGGGATACAAGTGAGTGATAGAGAGCCCTTGGGTTCAATCCCTAATACCAAGCCACACACTGCCCATATAACACACACATACAGAGACACACACACACACAAAACCTTGGGTTAATCCCTAGTACCAAGCCACACACTGCCAATGTACCACACACACATGAATTACAGGGGATGAAATAATAAGAGGTAAAGACAACTGTAAGTAACAGTTCTAGGGAACAGCCTTTAATTTTAGGATTGAGGCTTAATATCCAAAGAGGCTTTCACCATCCTTAGACTAAAATCTGGACCTCCCTAGAGAGAGGGTGGTTATGGCCCACTGAAGGTTAAAGTCTGCTGAAATGCTATAGCTGGGGCTGGTAAGCAGGACTAAAACTGACCATTGAGGAACCACTGAATTTACTAAACTTACCTGCCACCTGTGTGTGTGTGTGTGTGTGTGTGTGAGAGAGAGAGAGAGAGAGAGAGAGAGAGAGAGAACAAGGATATATGCATGCATGTGAAAGGGACAGTTTTGCAAACCCTTTGCTGCCATAGGCCACAAAAGCAAGAAGACAAAGAAAGTACACTGGAGCCAGGATCAGGAGCCCATTCATTCTTGTGTTCCTAGTGGTCTCTACTGATGAAGTGAATCAGTATCAGCTGGCAGAGGAGCAGTATTCACAGTCCCACTTCAGTACCTCAAAGCATGGCAAAGAGGAGTGGATTTGGGGCCAACAAGCTGTAAATTAATTACAGGTACACATACATGCTGCTATAGAAAAATTAATATATTTGA
The DNA here is from genome assembly GCA_004027455.1 of Hydrochoerus hydrochaeris. NCBI lineage: Eukaryota > Metazoa > Chordata > Mammalia > Rodentia > Hydrochaeridae > Hydrochoerus > Hydrochoerus hydrochaeris. The sequence continues at coordinate 79,784 of PVLA01007746.1, read as the reverse complement.
TTCTGGAGTGCCATCTTATATTTCCTGGGCTGTTGCCTTACACACATGGTAAACTGTTCTGCTTTTGTACAATCTACACAATTCTGCAAGATATCAGGGCCTCAGAGTCCTGGTTAAGGGAACATGGAGCAGTACAGTACACAGTATATGTTGTTAGCATATGTTGCAAACCTTGGTGTACAGATTTTGAAACTCTGGGGGAAAATATGCCTTGGGGTCTCCTGTCTTTGAGTATGATCAAATCTGATGACCATCTGGTATCAAGCTGGAAGCAATAAGATACTTGTGCATCTAAGTACTTGTCTGAGAAGAGGCTAGAGTGAGGAGATAAGCCTTGGCTCAGCTTGCATAAGACTTCTACCACAAATATGACTTTTTTTTTCTTTCAAATTGAGGATTGAACCCAGGATCTCATGCATGCTAGGCAAGCATTATACCACTGAGTTACATCCCCACCCTTTGTTTGTTTGAGATAATGTCTCCCTGAATTGTTTAGAATCTTCCTAAACTGCAATCTTGCTGCCTCAGCCTCCCAAGTAGCTGGAAACATAGGCATTTACCATAGAAACTGGCTTAAATATGATTTGTTAATACTGTTGAACTTCTGGTATCTCATTCAATAATGTTAGCTTTTTTTTTTCTCTAAAAGGGGATACGATTTTAAGAAAAAGGACAGATACTAAATTAATCTCCACCACAGTTCCAATGACAGGAGCTGAAAACTAAAATATCTATATGGGTTGGGTATGAAATGTAGATGAGAGATGAGAGAAGTATGCAGATTGCTACTGTTTGAATGTCCCCACCAAAACTCACTTTAAAATTGAATCACCACTGTGAGCTGCTAAGAGGTGACTGGGTAAAGTATGGTATATGCATGTCCAAAAAAAAAAAAAAAAAGATGATTGGAGGACTCTGCCCTGAGGCATGGATCAACCTGTATGTAGATTAATGGATTAGTGAGGTTACTGTGGGAATGGCTTTGTTATGAAAGGAAGCTTTCTCTGGCCTGCTGTTTTTCACCAGATGCCTTCTTTCAGATTGTGATTCAGCAGGAAGGCTGGATAATATTGCTCTTAGATTTCCAGAACCATAAACTAGATAAACTTCTTTTCTTTGTATATTAGCCAGGCCCATGTATTCTGTTACAGTAACAGAAAATAGACTAAGACACAGATATGAGACAACTGGGAGTAAACGGACCATGAAAAATCATAGAACACATGGTTCCTATAAAGAAGTCAGTTGCAGCTGAGAATCATGGACATCACATCTGTGAGTGCAGCTATATGGAGACTGAGGCAGGACACTTGCAAGTTAGATTGCCATTTGCTGCAACTTAGACACTGTCTCAAAATAAAATAAAAAGGGTGGGATGTAGAACTTCAGTGGTAGAACACCTGCCTAATTTGTATATGGTCCTGGGTTCAATCTCCAGTACTACAAGAGGAAAAAAAAAAGTAGTTGCATATTTAATCACTTTAATCACTGCATATTGCTGCCATGTAGATCCAATAGTCAGACAGAGATTATAATTTTGCAAGAAAAACTGCATGGTGGTGCATGCCTATAATCCCAGCACTCAGGAGGCTGAGGCAGGAGGATCACTGTGCATTCAAGGCCAGCCTGGGCTTCATAGTGAGACTGTCTCAATCCTCCCCCACCAAGTGAACAATAAAAAAGATAGCATAAGATAAACATATGCATGAGGACGGGGGATCATATTCAGCTTGTGACTCCTATCTATGTCCTATGTGCTATGCCTTGTGGCAGGTGCTGGGACTTATGCGTCTTGGACCTCAATGAACCATGCCTCTCTGTATTTGTAGCCTTATATGGAACCTTCTCTTACTGACTATGGACTTGGCTGCATGACTCTAACCAATAGGCCATTACCAAGAGTGCTATAATCAAAGGGATGATAAACACTTGTTCACTGATGGTTTTCTTTCAAACTCCTATGTAGAGACTTGAATAATAAGAAGCCTTGTGGAAAGAGGGGTCAGGAGGATGAGAAATCATTTTGAATGAGTTCCCAGTTGATTATAGCCCCATGTGTTACATCAGATCACACCATGTGGGCCCAGCTGAGCCACCCACACAATTGTAAAAAATAATAAACTATTGGGCCAGGGATTTAGCTCAGCAGCATAAGTGCTTGTCTTGCAAGCATGTGGTCCTGAGTTTGATCCCTGGTACAAAAAAAAACTATTGTTATTCTAAGATGCTAAGTTTAAGGGTGGCTTGTTATGTTGCAACAGGTAACTGAAACAAAGGTCATTTATTCTAACCTCCTTGGTTTATTACTAAGGTTTAGAAAGGGAGAGGATTTTGGAGAAATTCAGAGAGACAGTTAGTGGCTTTCCACTCTTTCTTCCTATTGCATTTCTTCCAATTTTCCTGGTAGAAAGCATTTCATAAAGACTATGAAATTTCAAAGTATCTTCAGGGAACTTTCACTGTGTCCTGAATGTATACAGATTGCTGTAATAACCTGAAAACAGAAAAGATTCCTGTAATAACCTTGAAAATGGAAAAGATTTCCAAGTCATCCAGTCACTTCACTTTACAGATTCAGAGAATGCAAAAACACTGTAGGGGAGAGTAACCTCAGCCATCTGGCAAATGGCTTGGTAAAACCATGTCTTAATGTCACTAGACAGAAGTTTGGCCCTTAGTGCTAGGCCTAGTGGTCACTTGTAGAACAGAAACAATTTCACAGAACATCAACATCAGATAAGGCCACTCTATGACCAAGTATCAAGACAAAAAAAAGAGACTACTTTATAATCATGTCTTAACTCAGATAAAACATGAATATTGTCCTAACCACAAAAAAATGAAAAAGTACTCTCACCGGGCAAATACCAGGGGCTGTTGCTTCTTTACCAAATATAGTACTAGCCTTAAGGTAGTATTCCCTTCCCTCAGATAAGATTTATTGAGATGTCCAATCATAGAATTGTCTCCATTTAGTGACATCATCTCCGGAAAGATTTCTGTGCTTCCTTAAACGCTCTCCCAAATCACTTGACAATTTGTTTTCCTGGTACAGAAAATTGAACTCAAGGTCTTTACACTGAGTTACATCCGCAAACCCCTTCCTCTCTTTACTTTTTGAGACAGTCACTAAATGGCCCAGGCTGGGCTTGAATTTGCAATTCTTTTGCCTCACCCTTCCAGAGTGCTGGGATTACATGTATGCACCACCATACTTGGTTTCACCTAACAACCCTTACCAAGACGCACCACAATTCCTCACGGTGCGTGTTTTCCCTCACTGCAACTAGTAATAAACTCAGCTTATTAAACTCAACTTCCAGTGTGTTGCTGCTGGTGGATTTTTGTTAGAGGACACTGACTTGGCAAAATTCAGAGTTGAAGGTAGAGTGCACTAGACGCTGTCTCCAGCTGTTTCTTCTTAGCACTGTTATTCTTCTGGTTAATGTGTGCCCCTCCATTCACATTGGAATTAAACTCCATGAGAACAGGGGCCTAGTCTGATTCTCAGTGCTTTGTACAGTTAGTACTCAGTAGAGACTTGATGGTTTAAAAAATAAACATTTTGTGAACGAATGAGTAAAAGGGTTCAACGTACACAGATAACCTTCCATCTCTCAGCTCTTTCCAGTTCGTGTGGCACACAAACAGCACATCTCCATACACTGCCTCTTTCCCAACAAAATCTCCAAATCTCTTTCTCCGGGATGCCCAGTCTCTTAAACCCTTCTCAGACCTTGGCCGAGCTTCGCTCGCTCGCTGTCCCCCTCGCACACTCAAACGTCAGGACTCCGTCTTCCTAACGCACCTACCACCGATTTACATCATCTACCTCTACCACAAGAAACACTCGCGAACAGCCGGGCCGCTATCTAGGCGTAGAGTGGGAACTGCAGCCAACAACAGCGCATGTGCAGAAACTGGTTGCAGACGCAAGATCTCTGACAAGTGAGGAGTTGCCTTAGTTTCCGTCCCGGTTTTAGGCAGCCGTGGGCTGTCAGGAAGTCAGGAAAAACAAAGCGGAAAAAGAACCAGCGCGCAAGGATTTCTGGGACCTGTAGTCGTGGTGCTTTCGAGGCCTACTTTGAGGCCTTCGTTCTTCAGGTCTGGCCTCGCAAGATTTACAGTCCCGCGCTCCATTCAGCTCAGAATTCAGTCTCGGGCTGCCAACAGAGAGAGGTCCCGGATCCGCTTTGTGTTCCCACAACGCCCTGCGGGGCTCGCGGCGCCTGCTGGGAGTTGTAGTCCTTGCTCTTCCTACTGCGTTAGCAGAGGGGGAGGGCGGAGCTGCCGGCGGCCCGGGCGGGCTGGCAGCTAGAGTGGGTGCGAGAGCCGCCTCCGCCTCTGCCGCCTCCGCCGTCGCCTCCTCCGCCCGGGCCGTTCGCTGCTGCGTGGGGAGAGTGAGGCGGGGCCGCTGGGGCCGCCATGGAGCCCGACTCGGTGATTGAGGACAAGACCATCGAGCTTATGGTGAGTGCGGCCCTCTGGACCGTCCGTTCTGCCGTCTGCCCGGTCCCTGCCGGGCCTGCCCACCTCAGCGTCCCGCGCGAGGCCAGCCCCGTCCCTTCCTGGCCGCCTCGGCTCAGGCTCGCGCCCCCCGCCTTCCTTGGCCTTGGGCCCGGCGCGGTTCCTCTTGATCCCTCGAGATCTCAGGCCGGCTTGGGCCCGGCCCCCTCCATGTCCTCGGATCGCCCCCTCCCTTCCCGTCTCCCGGCCCATTCTTCGGACGACCCTCGCACGGTGGTTCAGCAGCTTTAGGTCACCCTCGCTCTAGCATTTCATCCTCCTCCTTCTAGGAGGGGGACTCCTCTCCCCGCCTGTATTTCTCCGGCCCAGGCCCTCACCGCGCTTCCAAGCCCCACTCAGGCCAAAGAGATGGTGGAGGGAGGGCGTGCGGAGGAGATCGGCTAGGGCTTCCTGGGCCTCCGCTTTCTAGGAGGGGGTCTCGGCACCTTCTCCCCTACCTTTGGCTGTGTGGATGCCAAGAGAGGCCCTACAGGACTCCGGTTTGGGGGAGCTCTCGGTTTTGAAGCTGTGACGGATAAGGGGCCTCTTTCCCGGGCCCTGTGGTGTCAGGCTTCTCGGACAAAGGGGTTTCCTACCCGGCGGTGAGGGATGTTTGCGTAGCAAGGATCCAGGTATTCTGGGTTCCATCCCCCAGGACAGGGAAACCATAACTGCATTTTCTAGAGTTGCTTTGAGAAATGAGGGAGAAGGAGGAGAAAGTCGTCCTCATCACTGCCACCAGTACTTTCTTTAAAAAAAGAAAGAAAAGAAAAGAGAAAAATAAAAATGAAACCCCCACCATCCGTTTTCTGGTAGAAACCTTTAGTAACCAAGCTAGCACTCCTGGTCCACGGATGCCTCTCAACACCTTTCCTCCCTAGGATTTGTAGCCAGGAGGAATTTTTAGAAACAGCACTGAATCTGTGAGAGAGTGGCTAGTAGAAGTGAAGAATTTGCTAATTGGTGGATGATTTGGTAGAATAAATAAAATATGGTGGGTATTATCTGCCAATTTGAACCTTAGGGAAATCAGACTGGGCTCTGGAGTTGGGAGGAAGTTCTTTGCCTCAGCAAATGGACATTCACAGGTTTTTTCCTGTGGAAACCTTGACAGTTTCTTTGTATCTCCGCAAACACTGTAACAACTTTACTCCAGAGTGCAGAGGAAAGGTGAAAGAATTTACTTAACCTAGCAGAATGTTTTCCTAGCCAGATTTTCTCCAGTGTGAAAATGTTTATTGAGTCAGTGATTCCACTGGGTAGGGATGGTGACATCAGAGTCACTTCCCCCATTTAACACTATAAATAATAAATGGTGACACTGAAAGTCTGTCGGATAGCTGCATGGTTTCTGTGGATGATGGTATCTCGGGAGTTGAGATGCATGTTTTAAAACTGGAGGTACAGTAGCATAAAATACTGAGGTAGTTCCTCAATATTTCACAGGATAAGACCTTCCTAGTGTTCCTGAAAACTGGGGTGGGGGGGAGAGGGTGGTTTGGTGTACTTTCTGATTTTTGTTTCTGTGTGAATGCTTGTGTGGTTGTTTTCATTTATTGAGTACTTGTACTTTTTTTTTTTCCAGCATTATCAAATTGGTCAAGAATTTAATATTCTGCAATTTTTGTAGTGATTATTTTGGTAATATATCAATTAAAATATGTATATTCTTAGGGATATATGCTACATTACTTAAAACAGTGTTTTCTGTTGAAAAGTTGTAAACTGGTATCTCTATGCGATAGGCTGTTCTTTCATTTCCATTCAATTAAAAAGAATAACTCAAATGTCTTTATTTCAAACGGATTGGAAGAAATACAGTATAGCTCAAATTAGTGTCTATGAATGTATGGTTAAAAATTTTTGTCCTAAAATTTACTGACTTTCTGTGCTCATAACTTAAAAAGTTTTGATTTTAGGCCTGGGGTGCAGCTCTACATCCACAGCATGCACAAGGCCCTGAGTTCAATCCTTAATACCACTACCACCAAAATACAAGTTTTGATTTTATGTGATAGTAGTTGTCTCTGGTCCAAAAAGAAATTTTAATTATTTAAGGACATTACAAACTAAGATTTAAGCTAAGATTCCTAGAAAATTTAACAAAGAGTTTTGTAGTTATGCTCAATTTTGAAATGGCTTTTTCGTTTAAGGATTTTGATATTCCCTGAAAAGGGATAGTTAAGATTTTTAGACAACTCTTCTCATAAATATATATAATTTGTATTTATTTTAGTATAGTAGATTAGGGCAGGTGCTTAACTACTGACAGAATAAATCCAGGATCAAGTGCAGGGTTGATGATACTTTAAATTACAACTGCTTGTGATTTTCTGTATTCACTGACATTTAAATCACAGTTTGCAAAAGTAGGTAAAAATGTTTTTAATATTGGTTTAAAAATAACATGATTGAAGCAGAGGAAGGAGTTAAATTGATAGTTATCTTGAAACCCTACAGCATGAAGTATTTTAGATTTTTATGAGTCAGCTCCAGTACTCAAGTATTTGTGATTGTGCTGCCTATACTAGTTTGGTACTTAATGGCTAACAGGATTACTTTCATATGATATTTCAGAGTGTACTGTAACAAAAGAGGAAATAGACTTCTTGGTATCTCCATTTCTTAATATTTATCCTTCTACTTCCTATGATGTCTTTTGAGAAGTTTTTTTTTTTTTTCTTCTTCAGTGCTGGCCTTAGAGTCTCTCAAACACTGGGCAAGTGCTTTAGTGCTGTGCTGTACCTTTTTCTGTATCTTGCATTTTTGATTGGTAGGAAATGAAAGTAGTTACAGTTGAGATTGGTGGGGCAGTATAGCTTAATAGTAGAGTGTATGGTTTACATGCTTGAGACCTAGGTTTAATCCTCAATACCACATAGCACAACAAACAAAAACAACGAGAAAAAAGGTAAAAAAAAAAAACAAAAAACAAGAAAAAACAAAAAACCTGGAGAATAATTAAATCTCCAAAATTACCACTCTGACTTTATCCACAAAAGTATGTCTCCCTCTGACCTGCATAGGATTGAGACTGTGAGGTCTTTTCTTTTTCAATAATGAGAATTGAAGCCAGGGCCTCGAGCATGCTAGGTAGGTGCTCTGTATATTCTCAGCTTTCTTATTTTTTGAGACAAGATCTTGCTACTTGGAAAGGCTGGAGAGTATCTGAGATTGCAGGTGTGTGCCACCATATCAGGCCAAAACTATAAACTTGATCATGACAACTGAATTTACAATTACTATGGGAGAATAATTTAGTTACTACATGACTTTCATGGCCGTATGTTGGCCCAGTATAGTGCCTAACTCATGGACCTGTTTTTCAAACTTTTTTCTTCGATAATGGCAGCTTTATTATGAATGAAGTAGAAGAGTAGTAATTTATTTTGGATATATACAGAAAGTGTCAGGCTACATCTAGTTCAGTAGGCTTCACCAAGAAGAATGTTAACTGTATTATATATAATGTTTATTAACTGTTGAGTTAGAAATTTGAGTTTATGTTTAGTCACTCAGTCACTAGTATCTTCACAAAAGGTGCTGATTGGAAAGGTGCAATGGTTAGTCCATTTTGAAAAGAAGCAGAATTTTTTTTTTTTTTTTTTGGTACCAAGCATCAAACTCATGACCTTGCGCTTGCCAGGCAGGTGCTTACACTGCTGAGGTAAATCCCCAGCCCCCATGATAGCAGAATTTGATTTTAAAAGTTTAGGAATAGTGTGCCTATTCTAGAGGTGTGAGCAACTCTCCTTTACACAGTGAACAGTTTATACTGTTATTAATTGCTGAATAATTTTCCTCTGCTAAATGACCTTGAATGAGTCATTTCCTTTCTGTCTTACCTCATGTGGCTGTATTACTTGTTGAATGAAGTAATATAGGTTAAAATATATTGGCCTTCATTAACAAGGTGTGCTATAAATGCTGTTTTTAGAGCTGTTGAAGAATAGGCAGGCCATAGGACCAAAGAGATGAAAGAAACTGATATTATTGGACAGTTTTCTCTTTTCTTTTAATAATTTTTTTTTCTTTCCTGTTGACTAAGTGGTGAAATGGTAATGTTTGGTGACTCCATTAAGAAGTTAGAGTTTTGCTATCATCACTTATACTTCTGGTGGTATGCTAATTTACCAAGTGTAGATTAAAGAGATGCTGGTTTCAGAGGGGCTTACATAGACCACATTTGTATTTCTAGATCTCATTGACCTCCCTAAATAGACTGTTGCTTAAATATATGTCTTTACCTGTGATTTTGGAGTAGATTTCCTTTCAGTGTTGACAAGGATAAACATGTTCCTGCATGTGTGTCTTGGCACTCCTGGTCCCTGACTGCCATAATCTTTGTCCTGCAAACTGAGAGAAATAACCAGGAAAATTATGAGAGCATTGCATAGATTCACAGTACAGAAGCACATATATCCTGCTGAATAGGGCTGTTAGGGCCTATAAATTCTAGAAACAGTTTCTTGCTTTGTGGGCTCTCTGAGTTCAAGGGTTCCACCTTGTGTTATTTCCAGTTAATGGGGAGGAAAGTATTTCTGCAAATTCCATTGATTATATTTCTGGTCCCATCTGGCCTTTCCTTCCACTTTTCTAGAGTTACTTCTTTGAGCCACACTGCTTACACTTTGCTTTGTCAACAGTGCTATGAACTGGTGGGGCCATTTGTTGAAGGCTGCTGATAACTTACTGAAAGGACTTAATGGTTTGCTCTCTAGCCAAATTGGCTTAGGTGACATCTCAGTAATCTTCTTTTCTGTTTATACTGATAATGTTCTGTCAACTCACAAAAACAATAGATACCACATCTTTTGATGTCATTTTATACTGTGGTGATAGATACCATCTTGTTTTTATCTGTAGCACTGCCTGCATGATAACCATTGTTAAATGAATGAATTCTGGAGCTTGGAGGTACTTAATTTCTGTGCTTTTATTGTAGTTGCCTGATTGTGTTCCCTATCAAGGAAAGAGATGGGCACAAAGCTCTCTTACCCACATTGCTTTCTTGTAGGTGTTCAGTACAATTTCCTAGGCAATTGTTTTCATACATTATTAACTTCTGCCTTTATCTTAACTATCTTTCTGGAAAATTTCATCTAATTATTCTCAAAATAATGTTGATAACTTTAACTTATATTCTGCTGAGTATTACAGAAACTTGTATCTAAACTTCCTTTCCAGAGGTTGTATCTAAATGATCCTTTTCCTCCACAATGCACACAGCATGTGAATGCTCAGTATTTGATTAAATTTAATGTTAGGGTCCTCTCTCCTCCCCATGTGGCGAAACCTTTTAAGATTCCTTTTGATAACCTTAAAATGAAGATGAAGATGAATATAGGTGAATGCCTGGTGAGGGTGGTATGCTTCACACGGGGACATCCATAGATATTTTAACCATCATTTAGATTTCCACAAGTGGATTGATTTGCATACATCCCGCACTGGTTTTTAGCAGACCAAGTTCTTTTTATATGTGTTGTGTATTTGCCAAACAGTTCATAAGCTCTAAGCAGAGCCAGGAGAGAGGGCATGGACCACCTGAGTTTGTCTCCCAACTCTGGCATTATGTAAAGGAAACCTTTTTGTGGTGTAATTTAACTATCTGCAAAAATAAGAAAACTAAGTATTACTGAGTTGTTGGAAGGATTATAAGAGAGATGTACATGAAAGAACTTTACAGAGCCTTGCTTTTCAGCAAGTGCTGGCCCTATTAACTTTACCAAACAGGGACCATGTTTCATAAACCAAAATCAAGACAGATGGTGTGGAAAGTTTTAATTCCCCCCCTTTTAGTTGTGCATGGATTTATTTGTAAAGCTTTATAGAGGCCTAACATTCAGATGCTTTTAGTCCCATGCATTTATTTTTATTTTATTTTTTTGGTACTGGGGATCGAACTCATGACCTCACGCTTGCCAGACAGGCGCTTGTGCTGTTGAGCTAAATCTCCAGCCCCTAGTCCCATGCATTTAATGAACCATTTTTAAGGGAAGATGATTAAATCATACAGTGTCAATACTTGGAAGTACTGTTAGTTACAGTTACTAAAAACTATCATTGTGGCATTAATAGAGGTGTGCTATAACAGAGAATACACCCAGCCCTGTTTTAGGTATTGTAGTAGAAAGAGACTAATGACTAGTTTGCTGGAACATTGAACATACTGATTTAATGATTGTCTAGTTTAGTTTAAACTGAGAGATTATGATTTTTTATCTTATTCTTAGCAAAGTGGGTGATTTGGGCCTTTAACAGAATTTTCTTAATTTTAACAAGATTTTCTTCTGGGTTGCATTGTTGTTCAGTGAAGTTGACAATATGGGAGGAAAAAAACCTGTTGATCTGGAAAGAGCTTGTTATCCTTTGTTAAGTTTCTGCTTGATCACAGTTGCTTAACAGGAAGTTTGTCTTTGTAGGCAAATGAGAGGCAGACCAGGAAGACCTGACAATCCAGAAGGGTATCTCTAACCTTGATCTTACTGTTTTAATACAATTCAAAGATTGTAGAATTCTGTGATGGCAGCAGGCAGCATTTTTGGCTTGCCACACCAGTTAGGCATTGAAGACTTTTTTTTTGAAGGAAGGGGAAAAAATTAAGTCACTACTGCAAGGAAAAGATTTGAGGATTCAAAATGTTCAGAAGAGAGTCTGTTAGTCAAATTATTGTAGTTGTGTTTTGCGTCACTTGTTCTGCATTTTGGACATAATAATAAATTATATTTTAAAAAGCTTAGTATGTTTTACCCATTATCTCATTTGCTACTTTTATCAAAATTGGATTCCCAATTTATACTTGATTCAAGAGTAGTATCACTTAATGGAAAAACTTGAATACTCACCCCTTGTGGGGGGGTTTACTTGCACGATCTCTTTTAAATTAGAAGTATTATGATATTTTAATCTAATTTTTATGGCTAGTTTAATCATAGACTGGTGTTTCAGTCATTTCAGTTGCTTTGCCTACAGTGTGAATAATCAGAACATCTTTGCTCATTGCCTATGGACTAATAGCAAATCTTAGAAAACCATAGAATTTTAAAATTTCTTGGGTTCAAAAAAAAAAATTTCTTGGGTTCATGACAGCAACTATGATAATGTGTTTGGTTTTAATGTTGATATTATGGGCCTTAGAAATGCCTGGCTCTTTGGTAATGAAGTGCTTTTTTAGAGGCAAGTCTTTTCATGGCTGGTGGACTTGGACTCAGCAAGGCTCAACTTTTTAGTCTGTATTTTTATAATTTTCTATTTCCTTGTTCATTGACTCAGGACCTTTGAGAGTAAAGCTTAGTTTCTTCTGTCCCGGAAGTCGTGGCCTTTCTGACCCTTGCTCTTGGAAGACACCAGGCCTCTGTGAAAACAGCATGGGCTTTATCCTGTAATAGACATGAGACATTGGGCAAGTTACTTCTTTTTGCTCTTTTTTTTTAGTATTAAATATAAGTAAGTAATATAAAGGGCTGACCCATTAGTGACTCTTCAATAAAGGTAGGTAATATAGTTACTGTCCTGCAGGAGCATTCAGTAGTAGTTTGGCAGTCAAGAAAGTAGCAAATGTGTGTGCAAGTTAAGTTCAGTCTTTTAAGTTTATCTGGGTCACCCTGTTGAATGCTTTTTCTCTCTCCCTTATATGGTGTTTTACAATTCCAGTCTAATGGAAAAGTTGGTCCAGTAAAAAAGAATATTGATGTAAGATGACTGGGCTTAATGTGTAAAGGTATCACCTAGTATTTATTAGTGTTACTATTTTCTCTGGTTTCCTGGATAACTGGCCATTGTGGGGTATTATTAGCCTTTATTAAATCAGAAGTTCATCTTTTTTTTTTTGTCTTTTTGAGACAGGGTCTCTCTATGCAGTTGAGGCAGGCCTTGAGCTCACTTTGTAGCCCAGGCTGGTCTCGAACTCGCAACGATCCTCCTGCCTCAGCCTCCCAAGTGATGGGATTACAGGCGTGAGCCACCACGCCCGGCTAGAAATTCATTTTAAATTGTCATGTGTTTTAAAGGGATTCCAATTGAGGAGTGAGGATTTAGGTAATACATGTAGACTTGATGTTTGCTATGTAGCAAACAGATTTCTTTATTAGTGCTTAAATAAATATTTTTCTTCAGTTATTTGAATCTTCTCTTGCCATTCATTTTGGCTGACAAACTATGATGGAGGAGATGTCTTAGAAAACGGATAAGTGTTCATTGTAGCTGAATAGCCTGGGACAGTTATATGGATGGTAGGGTAACTTTTAAGCTGCTCTCCTTGGAAGTTGTATGCCATTTATCATGAGTAAATATTATGATTAGGGATTCTTCATTATTTTCCACGTAGAATTTTGTATTCTTAACACAGAGGCAGAGAATACTGCCGAAGACCTTTGCTGCCAAATAGCTGACTTAGGGGTTTTAACTTTTTTCTGTGCCTCAGATCCACCATTCCATTGACCCTTCCTTGGATTTTTTGGTGGCTGTCATTTGGCGCAGGTGTCATGGTAGGTGTATGGATTGCTTTCTGTCTTTCAACAGTTACCGAAGTGCATGTTTGGGATTTTGTTGAAGAAAGCTGGATACAGTAAACGGAAAGAATCTTGGAAGATGCTTGACTGCTGTCTTTTCTCAGACTAGTCTGAAAGGGAATACCCCCATTCATTCTGGATTGGTGGATCTGAAATACAAAATATTTTCCAGGTAAGCAATTACCTTGTATTGTTTTGTTTTGTGAAACTCACTGAAAGAAACTTGAAAAGTTTTTTTATTTCTTTTTTCTATTACTAGGGGAAGGGATGAATATTGGATAAGTGTCTTTAGAATTATGTTTGGATGTGGATTGGTGATGGTTTATATGGCAGAATTGTTAGTTAAAATTTGGTTTCAGTGTCATAAGTGCAATTATAGGCCAATTTTTAATCATAACCTTAACAGGGAATACAGTAAATGGGGAAACTTTTTGAGATGATGGATAGCTTGTAAAATACGGAAGACAAATTGTCATTTTTAGGTATTACTTCAAGTGATTTGTAATTAATACTTGGTCGCAATATACTTTGTAGTCACAATGTAAAGTAGTGGTCTTGTATCCTTAAGACTCTAGGAAAGTTGACTAATTATAGCAAATGTTTATTGAGAACATCTGCTAAGGCACTGTTGTAAGCAGTTTACATATGTTGTTTAATTTCTATAGTGCTTTACTTGCTTTCTTTTTGAAACAGGGTCTCACTATGTAGTTAAGGCTGGTCTTGAACTCACAGTGATCTTCCTGCCTTAGCCGCCCAAGTGCTGGGATTGCAAGTGTGTACCATCAAGCCCAGCTACTTGCATTTTATAGGTAGTGAAATGAAGCTCATAAGTATTAAGTAAGTGCAGGTTGCTCAGGGTCATATAGCTGATAAGTGGCAGGGGCAAGCTTTAAGATTAGGTCTTTTGTGCCCAAAATGTGGACTCTTATCTTACTACATTTGCTGAAGATGTTATTGTTTTGTTTTCTGAGACAGGCCTTGAATGTATTATGTAGCCAAGGCTGGCCTTGAATGCTGGCAGCCCTACTACGTCATGCTTCCAAGTGCTGGGATTACAGGCATAGTGCCACCACACCCAGCTGAAGTTTGTACTTTAATGTCTGAATTTTCAGTTTGATTCTCTTTCTCTCTCTCTCTTCTGGGTTCAACCCACGGTATCACCAAAAACAAACAAATGAACAGAAAGATAAGAGCTGAAGTAGTGTGGCTTCAGAGAATGTGAGAATGTGCTTCTAACCTCTGTGCTATTCCAACTAGTTTTCAGTGGCATCCAGTAATAAACGGAGGAACAGAAATCCTGAAGCAGTCTAGTTCTCAGGTTTTATCTTAGCCCTCCTGAAGGATGTTTATCAGACTTTCCCAGGAGAACTCACAACTGGTTAGTTTGAGATTTTCTTTCAGAATAGTGCTGTGAAGGGCTGGGGATTTAGCTCAGCAGTGGAAGTGCCTGCCTAGCAAGTACAAGGTCCTGAGTTTGATCCCTGGTACCAAAAAAAAAAAAAAAAGGAATCGTGCTGTGAGACAGTACTTGCTGTGAAGATTGAAATGTTCAGACCTCTGCAGTCTTAACTAAATTATAAATTTAACTTAATTTTAATTAAATTTACATTTAAATAACCACATGTGCAATTTTAGGTTTACTGTTTTCCTAGGTGTGGTTTTGTTTTAGTATCCTCAGAAATCTGATATGATCCGTGTGTTCAGAGCAGCTCCTTATACCAGGGTTGGACCAATAGTAATCAGCTTTATGAGCCTAATGTGTAAAAGGAGAATTCTAATTTATGAATTGATAATGATATGTGTGTGTATATATATATATATATATGTAAATTTTGGCATGATTGTATATTCCTTTTGAAAGACAAGATTTGCATGTTTCTGATTTACGTATTATTTTAAAAATTTTGTCTTTTTTTTTTTTTTGAGACAGAATCTTGTCCAGTAATTCAGGCTAGCCTTGAACTCACTGTGTAGCCCAGGCTGGCCTCTAACTTGTGCCAATCCTCCTGCTTCAGCTTTCTGAGTGCTGGGATTACAGGCACAGGCCACTGAACCCAGTCTTTTATGTGCTATTTTAATTCAGAGGGACCTGCAGACTCAAGCCAAATGACTGCAGCACTCTTTTTTTAAAATAGGTTTTACCTACCAGGTCAGCTATAGAAGTGAGATATCTTCTGCATGGGACTGAAAAGAGTTTGTGATAGGAATGGCTGGTTTTTCTTGATGGGAAAACCTCTTCCTTCATCTTCTCTCTTTTTGCTTCCCAGATTTTATGACTGAAGCATTTCTTTTCAGATAGGTTAGTACTTTCATTTCAGTTCTTCAGTTTCACATGTGTGTATGGGGTTCTTTGTTTTCCTTATGGTTCCTTCTTCACTAGTATGATCCATTTTGTGTCCTTTTTTAGCTCTAGGAAGGCAGTTGAATTTTCCTTAATTCCCTGTGGCCTCTTTCTACTGAAACATGTGTCTTAGCTTATTTGATTTGGTTGTATAGTATGTTGAATAGGAACATATTCAGAACACTGTACCTGATGTTGCACTCTCTTTGGATTACATCATATTAAATGAGCTTGTTTTTACTTTATTATTACTTTGGCACTTACTCTTCTGTTCTTGAGGTAGACAGAGTATATAACTAAGTTTGTATTTTAGGAAGTTAGGTTTTGACAGGTATGTGTAGGAAGGATTGAAGAGACTAAAGGTAGGAAAACCGGTCAGTCATATGTGAAAAATGATGGTGAGCCAAAGCATTTGTGGTATGGATAATGGTAGGGATGAGGGGGATATAAAAAATATGTGAGTGGTAGAATCTATAGAACTCAGGGATTGTTTTTAACACTAGGAGTGAAAAGGAATAATAGCATGACTTTTTAAGTTTTTGCTTTGGGCACCTGGGTAGATAATCTGTTTTCTTCTCTAGGAGAGGGGATACTAGAAGAGGAAATTGGGGAGGAGAAAGAATGAGCTCAATTTGGATTATATAAATTTGACTTCACTGTGGGTGAATGGTCTTAAGGGGAGAAATATGTACAGTAGTGGGAATGCTAGTTTGGAGCACACTAGAGAGGGTGGGGTTAGAGAGAAATAGTTTCAGTGGTGCCTGACTTTTACTTCATACATTTACAAGATGACCCAGATGTGGATTGGAAGAATCTCTCTTGTCAGTGTATAGGAATGCCAACATAAAGAAATGGGATATAGCTATAGGTTAGAACCTGTGATCATACATGATGTTTATTTACTAAGGTATGTTATTACCATTCTCTCCTTTTTTTTTCTTTCTTTGTTTATTCTTTTTTTTTTGGTACTGGGGATCGAACTCAAGACCTTGTACTTACCAGGCAGCACTTATGCCACTGAACTAAATTCCCAGCCCTATTTGTTCTTGTTTTATTTTGTATTGGGGATCAAACTCAGTACCTCATGCTTGCCAGGCAGGTGCTGTGCTGCTGAGCTATATCTCTGGCCCATGTTCTCTCCTTTTCATTCTGGTCTGGGAATTCTGTTACAGGTAAATGAAACCTATTCCCAGTCAGCAGATTGGTTCATTGCATTTGGGTTATGATTTTTCTCTTTCATTATAATTGGTTAATTAATAAAGGCATAGTTTTTGAAACTTGGGGTTGAATCCAGCTGTAGTCCTAGCCCTTCTTTAGTTTTATTTTCAGACTGGGTCTTGCTAAGTCACTTAGTTACTTAGTCTCTGGAGTTACAGGGATTATAGGCCTCTGCTACCATACGCGGTTTGAAATTTGCTTCTGAAAAGCTCAGTGTTGTCATTGCACATCTTATATGCCTTTACACAAACTCATTTTTATGCATCTGGTTACAAAAACATGAGAAAAAGAACTTAAACAGAGATGAAATATAGAAATGTGACCTTCTCTCAGCCTGTTTCAATTCCCAAAGGCTTATCTAGCTGTGGTAAAGAGACATTTTTACATCACAACCTGAACTGCCAGCATGTTTATCTACTTGTTAAAGAAACAGTGAACCGTTTCAGTGTTGGAGTGAGAATTAGCTATGTTGGAATTAATGATGTGCTGTTCTGGTCTCTTAATGAAATATGTCCATAAGGGATTTTTAAATCAAATTTTTACTATAGACTATTTTTATCTTATGTACTTTAGACTGTAATGGAGACTGAAGTTTATTACACTTCCAAGTTTTTGAGTAGTCCTTTTATAGGATGTGCAATATTCTGTATTTGAGTATTTCCTCATGGTGTCATTTAACTTGTTTCTCCAGCTCCTATATTTCCTGTAATTGGGAAGTTTGGTGAGGTACACCCAAGTTAAGCATTCTGGCAGGAAGATTTCCTCATAGGTGGCACATATCTTACATGGAGTCCTGTCAGGAGGCACTTAATCCCGGGCTATTCCATTTGGAGCTGTGTGAAATTTGATCTCTTGGCTAAGGTGGCAACTTCCAGATCTCTGTAAAGAATGTAGTTTTTTCCTCCACTATTAGAGAGGACCTTATGAACACTTTTTGAGAACTCGTAAATATCTTTCTCATTTAGGACTTTTCACCCAGTGATTTCAGCATCCTATTCTTGAAATCCTTTATTACAATAGGTGTTACAAAATTGTAGTTTTTCTAGTTGTCATTTCCACAATTAATAGCTGGCATTCACAGAGGCTACCCTTTTGCTCCATTCTTCCCCATTGCTTCCTTCTCTTTATCATCATTTTCTCATGAGTTTTTATTTAATCAGCGTTTTAATGGTCAGTTTAAGTGTTTACTGGTGCTCAGATCGTACTACATTTGGTTTCTGCTGCTTTTTGTCATGATTGCATCAGTCTTAGTGTTCTTACTGAGTTTTTTTGGCACAAGATAATCCCAGGTTCATCTTGTGTTCTGTGTACAGCAGGAATCAGCCATTTCTCCAAGAAGCTCTGGTTCATTCTAGTGGGAAGTGCTTTTTAGGAACTGAAATCATTGTTGTGGGTTGTTACTACTTCTGGTAGACAGAGATAAGAAATATCTGTAAAAAGGATTATGGGTTCATGTTATTTTTGATTCAAATTTAATATTAAAAGGCTTTTTTTCCCCTCCTGAGCCTGTTAACCTATTAATTTTGAAAATCTAAGGAACTTGTTTGGTATCAGGGCCATCAGGTTGATGTATATGTTATTATTTGTATAAAAAATTTTATTTATTTGTTGAGAATGTGCTGTGTTTTAGTCATTCTGTAATATGGCAGTCTTTTTTTTTTTTTTTTTTTTGGTACCAGGGATCAAACTCATGACCTTGTGCTTGCCACGTAGGTGCTTATGCCACTGAGCTAAACCCCTGGCCCTAATATGGCAGTCTTTAGTAGGTGACTACTTGGGAGGCTGAGGTAGGAGGATTACACATTTGAGCCAGCTCTGGCAATTTAGATCTTTTCTTAACATAAAAAATAAAAAGGGCTGAGGATGTAGCCCTGTGATAGAGCACTGCTGAGTTCAGTCCCCAGTATTGAGAATAAGAAAAAAAAAAAAAAAAAAGATAATCAGGTGAACAATGGCTGGCAGGCAATGGAGTATATATTTTCTATCAGGAGTGATGAATAAGTAGTTCTACAAATGGTTGGAGTATAGCTTATGTAAAGGGTTTGAGGTAGATGCATTTGGAAAGGTAGATTATAACCAAATCTTGGGCTTTATCTTTTCAGGTCTCAGTTATATACTGGTAGCCTATGCATAGATAGAAATCCACAGACATATTTTATTTGTACAGATTTTAAAAATTGGGGTGTTTCATGTCAGAACACTTATTTCTGTGTTTGCATGCTAACTGGCACTCAGTAGAAGTTGCTATTTTGAGTTGGAGCTTGTACTTTCTGGTTTGCCATCACTCCTACAAGGCTGTCTTTACTTTATCTATTTGGTCATTTAAGCTTTTGAGTTTAATCCCAGGGTGGAGTGAAGGACATGTGAGATTGGTGAGTATGATTTGAGAGAGAGAGTTGATTGTGAAAGTTAAAGCAAGAGCTGTGCTTTAGGAAGATCACTGTGGCAGGCAGTTGGGAAACTACATTGGAGCAGGAAAAGCTGGAGCAGGGAGAACAGTTAGTAGTCTGTTGGAATTGTTCAGTGAAGAAATGAGAGAGGGATAGTGACAGATGGTATGAGGAGAAGAAAATAAGACTAGATATCGAATGTACAGGTTGTATTGATAGATATGAGCATGCTATGTATGTATTAACAAGAATGTAAATTACATTTTCTTGTGTGTGGCACAGAGACTTGAACTCAGGGCATTTTCACTGAGCTAAATCCACAGCCCTTTTTTGTTTTAAGACTGTTTCCCTAAGTTGCCCAAGCTGGACACCCACCTTCTGCTCTTTTTTAAGGCAGGTTCTTGTTACAGAGTTTAATCTAGTCTTGAACTTGCTGTGTTGCACAAGCTGGGTTTAAACTGAGTTGATCCTCCTGCCTCAGTCTTCTAACTACTGGGATTAAAGGCATGCACCACCACGCTCAGATTGTCCAGGCTGGTTTTGAATTTGCGATCCTCTGTCAGCCTGTGAGTGCTGGGGTTACAGTCTGCACCACCATGTGTGCCTCCAAAAGCCTGTGAAATCATACATACTCTTAAAATGCATAGTCTTTTTTTTTTTTTTTTTGTCTTTTTGAGACAGGGTCTCTATGCAGTTCAGGCAGGCCTTGAGCTCACTTTGTAGCTCAGGCTGGTCTCGAACTTCAAATGCATAGTCTTAAAACGCTTGTCCTGGTGCTGGCTGGTAGCATTTGAATGCTGTGGATTCAGTTCTCTGCACTGCAAAACAAAACCAAAAATATGAAATCTTATTTCTGAAAAGCTTTGCACTCATAAATCAGTTTCTCTCTTGGTTGATTTTTGGAAGGCAGTAATAGTGTCATGCATTGTCACTGTTTAAAGTTTAGTTTTGGAATATGCAAATAACATTTTGGCAAAAATATAACAACTCTGGCTATATTTCTGAAAGTTGTATGTAAAATACAATATTCTTTTTCAATCACTTTTATGGAGCTAAATTTTCAAACAAAAATATTGCCAATGCTATATAATTATAAACTTTTGTATATTTAGTTTTCTCACAGTTTCTCCAAGTAGTTAATCAAAGGTATAGTGAATCCACAGGATCTTGCTCCGTATTGTTGAAACTATACCATAACAATACTATCTATACTGTAATATTTTGAAAATCTTCCCCTGTGGTTTGCACATGACTTGATTCAGTCCCATTGCCAGTGCCATTACTCCAGGTATTTAGTATCACTTCCAGCCCAGGTGCTAAAGGAGATATTTTGAAGCAAAATATCTTTGACTGACAAAGATTGTTTAAAAGAGTAGTTGCATGTACAGGTTTTTTTTTTTTTTTTTTTTTGCATATAACCTACATATACTAAAGAATGCATGTTAAGAGAACAACTCAGTGAGTTTTTACATAAGCTCACAACACACCCAGATCAAGATACAGACCATTTCTAGAACCCTTGAGGTCTTGTTGCCTGTACCTTGCTCACTCAGTAAGCTCTTTCAAAGGTATATTGAGACCTCCTTCGCTGTAGGTGACGTCTGTCTCTTTTTAAATCATATAGCATAAACTCTTGTGTTTTTGTTCTCTGCTCAGTATTACTTTCTTTTTGTGGTACTAGGAATTGAGCCCAGAGCCTTATACATGCTATGCAAGTGCTCTGCTACTGAACTAATACCTCTACCCCTTTTAAAATTTTATTTTGTAACAAGTTGTGCTATGTTTGTAAGGCTGACCTTGAGTTTGTCCTCTTCATTCCTCAGATTCCTTAGTAGCTGGGATTATAGGCATGCACCACTATATCCCTGCCCGTTTGTTACTATTACTGCCCCCCCATACTGGAGATTGAACTCACTCATGGCTTTGTCCATGTTTAGATAAGCATGCTATCACTGAGCTATATCTCCAGCCTTGCCCATTATTACATCTGTAAAATTCATCCATTTTGTTTTGTGTAGCTGTTGGTTTTCCCCCTCCTGTATATTATTCCATTGTGCATATAGTCCATGGTTTGTTGTTCTTGGTTGATTGGGTAATTGAATTGCTATTGATAAATACTTGGGTTGCTTCCAATTTTTGACTTCTGTTATGGATAACACTTACAAGGTATACATAAGCACTTATGTTTATTAGGCACAAAGACCCGAGTAGAATTACTGGGTCATAAGATGTACATATGTTTAGCTTTTAATAAATACTATTGAATTGTTTTTCCAAGTGCTTACACCAATTTATAATGTTATGTCTAATGTAGATTTCCAGTTATCACTTAATATGGTTAATCCTTTTAATTTTAGCCATGCTTATGGTTGTGTAATGGTATCTGTATTGTAGTTTGTTTCCTTTTTATTTAATCAGCTTTATCATACTTGATATTCAATGAAATATATTCATTTTATGTGTACTGTTGAATTTTGAGAAATATATGCATTCATGTAACCCCATCATAATCAAAGTACACAACATTTTCATCTCTTCTGATAACTTGCCGTATTTCCCTTTGTAATCATTCTTGTATTTCTGCTCTTACTAATGTCAGTAACTATAGATTGGTTTATTGTGTTCTGCAGAATCATATAGTGCACAGATACTACATGTACTATGTAGTGTTTGGTTTATTTTGCTCGGCATATTTTTGAGATTCATTCGTTTTGTTTTTTGTTTTTGTCTTTTTGAGACAGGGTCTCACTATACAGTTCAGGCTGGACTTGAACTCACTTTGTAGCCCAGTCTGGTCTCAAACTCACAATGTTCCTCCTGTCTCAGTCTCCCTGAGTGCTGGGATTACAGGTGTGAGCCACCGTGCCTGGCTGAGATTCATTTTCATTATGTCAGTTGTTCATTCTTTTATTGCCTAGTAGTATTACATTGGATGAGTATATGACAGTGTATCCATTCTACTGATAGGTATTTAGGTTGTTTCCAGTGCTTGCCTGTTGTGAATAAAACTTAGTAAATGTTTGCCTTTAGGTTGTGAGAACATTTTCTCTTGGGTATACTTGGGAGTGGACCTGCTGGGATAGCATAGCAAGATGTAAAGGAACTTGTTCTGTACTGTTGACAACAGTCCTGATACCAAATGTTTGGGTTTTTCCCACACAATGTCTCCAATTCTTTGTACACATTGAGTGTCCTGTAATTCAGATTCTTTTTGTTGTTATTGTTTGTTGTTTTGAGACAGGGTCTTGTGTAATCCAGGCTGGCTTTGAATTTATGGCAATCATCCTGCCTCAGCCTCTTGGGTGCAGGCATTATAGGAGTTTGTCATCAAGCCTGGTTCAATTTACTTTTGATACTGTCTGGAGTTAGTGTTAGATCCTGAAGTTAGATTGGCGGAGGACTGCCCCTCCCCACATCAGTTACCAAAAGATGATAGCTACTCAGGCTGGGTGTGGCGGCAAGTGCCTGTAATTCCAGCACTTGCGAGGCAGAGGCCGGAACCTCACTGTGAGTTCAAGGTCAGCCTGCACTACAAAATAAGATCCTGTCTAAAAAATAGAACAAAGCCTAAACCCAAACTCAGAACCAAAACCAACAAAAAAGATTGCCATCTATATTTTTGACTGGCTGTAATTTGGGGGTTCCAGCAACTTTCCTCTCATGTTTAGTATTTGTTGCAATATTTCAACGGACTCAGAAAAACACTGTTGTGCTGGTTTTATTAAAGGATATTATAAAGGCCATTCAAATGAATAATCAGATAAAGAGGTACAGAGCTTGGTTCTTGTGACAGCCAGCACCCATCCTCCAAGAGCCATCTCATTAGCATAAATCCAGGCCTGGTTTGTAAGGAGTTTTATTATGAATAATAATAGATGTTCTGCACATCTCTATCATTTAGGGATTTCACTTTGAGCTACTGTATATCTCCAGCCCTTTTATTTTTATTTTGAGGCAGTATCTTTTTTTTTTCATATCCATTTTATTCAAACATAAGAAAAAGCTACAAGAAAAATTTAAACTATGTCAGTCCGGGGGTAACAATGGTACATACATTGCACATTGTCATCCTCAAATCATTTACCCAGAATACAGGACACGGCAGTATCTTTTTTATGTATATTTTGTGTATATTTGTTTTTCATGCATATAGTTGGTTTAAAACTCAACTACAATATCTTTCTCAACCAATATATTTCTTCATATTATTTTAACTGGAGTTCCTGTTATGTATGAATTAAGGCACCCTTCCAAAAGCTTTTTTGAGATAGGGTTTCACTGTATAGTTCAGGCTGGCCTTAAACTCACTATGTAGCCCAGGCTGGCCTCAAACTTGTGATAGTCCCATTTCAGCCTCCTGAGTGCTCACTCAGAATTACAGGTGAATGCCACTGTGCCCATTTAAACTCCTTTCTTAGACCCTTAAATTATTCTAATTTACAACAATTTAAACAAAGCTGGATTGTTTTTTCTTCTAGGGTAATCTTTTAACACAATTCTGAGTATTGCTTAGATTCTGGGAGGTAAGAGGTAGAATTGCTGGGTCAAAATGATATAGGTGAATGAAAGGCCCAACCTACTATGTCTGCGAGTTCGTGTTCTCTAAAATCAAAGAATGAATTTCAGGAACAACAGAGGTGAAAAGTAGAATATATTTATTGAGAGAAAGCTTCTGTCTGAGGAGAGACAGAAGGGGGTCCGGAGCGGGTTGCCCCAAACTCTGTCTTTTCCAAGGATTTTTATTGAGTATCACCATGGGTTTAAGGTAGGGAAGGACTGAGAACTCACAACGCAGATGGGCATAAGGTGGGACATAACTACAGTTAGCCAATAAGATCAATAGTTAAGGTAAAATTGATTACACTGGGGACAAATGGGAAAGCAAGTCACTTAGAAAGCGGGCATTCTTGGGGTTGTGACCTTTACCCTAGAGGGATGGGATAGTGGCTCCAGGGTATGAGGAAACTAATTAGAATATCAGTCCCCAGGATGTAGTGCATTTGTTTGATCCTTTTGTCTTGAGATCTGGCCCACACAGCAAGAGGTGTGTGTGTCTCCTCCAAGGTCGTCAGACCTCTGGTCCTCTGTGCCAGCTTCTTTGAGGGCCTAGCCTTGTCTGACTGCCTATAATATTTCTAACTGGCTCAGCTGCCTGTAACAAAAAGATTTTTTAAGAACATGTGTATTTTATATAGCTAGAGATTTTACTCACTATCTGTTCTTAATCTTTTTTTTTTTTTTTTTTTGGTGCACTTCTAGGGACTGAACCCAGGGCCTTTGCTCTGGGCTACAGTACAGCCCCCAAACCTTTTTAAATACTTTTATTTTGAGGCAGGGTCTCACTAAGTCACTAATTTGCCCACCTGCCTCAGCCTTCTCCAGCCTGGGGTTGTAGGCCTGTGTCATCACTCCAGGCTTCTGTTCTTAGCCTGTCTGTCGGCCTTTCTTTCTTCCTTCCATTCTCATTAGCACTCTCTTTCTCTCTCTGTCTCTCTGTCTCTCTGTCTCTCTGTCTCTCTGTCTCTCTGTCTCTGTCTGTCTGTCTGTCTCTCTCTCTCTCTCTCTCTCTCTCTTTCAGTACTGGGAATCTGACCTTGCACTAGCTAGGCAAATACTTTGCCTTTGAGCTATGTCCCTGGCCTATGTTCTTAATGTTTACAATATGAAAAAAATGTTTTCTACATGTTTATGCTGTTTTAGAGGCTTTAAAAAAATTTTTTGGGGGGTGGTATTGGGAATTGAATCCAGGGCCTTGTGCATGCTAGGCTGGCAGTCCACTGCTAAACTATACCCTCCACTCTCCTATTTTAGAATTTTAATAGTTTAAAAAATTATAATTTGATTAAATAGTTAAAATTTATTTTTAAATTACTAGCACTGGGCATATTTCTTCTCATGTTTGTGGCTATTTGTATTTCTTTTATGAAGAAAAGGAAATGTTCAGGTTAGATACAGTTCTGCTCTGCTGAATTGATCCAGGTGCAGGGCTGGGTGGGTAGGGCGGAAGGAAAGCACCAGGGTGGGGACCTTGTGAGTCTGGTGTGGTTGCAGGGGTGCCGCCCTTCTGTGATTGAAATGGCCAGTTTTGTTTTGAGGTGAGCTGCAGTAGTGTTCTCCGCATGCTGTCCCCAGCAGTGTAATCTGAGACTGCTGGAGGTAGTAGACCCTGGTGTTGGACACTTTCTCTGAAGCATGTTTGGCTCGGTGTAGACTGGCCTCAGTGAATGCCTCTAGGACCGCTGTTCTTGCCTTTGCCGTGAGTCAGCAGGCGAGGTTTTGCTGGGAATTTCTTCCATTTCTCAGAGCTGCCCTTCCTTCCTTCCTTCCTTCCTTCCTTCCTTCCTTCCTTCCTTCCTTCCTTCCTTCCTTCCTTCCTTCTCTTTTTCTTTTTCTTGCTCTCTTTTTTTCTGTGAACACTATTTCCAATACACCCCCCCCGTTACATTTAAAGACATTTCTTGAAATGTCCTAGTATGTGGAGCTACTCTAGCTAGGTTTCCAGTGCTGATGTAGATTGTTGTTTATTTTGATATTCCTATTGCTTCTCGGCTTTTTGGCTAAGTGTATTTTGATATTCCTTCAGTGTTTTCAGTTGTGGTCCAGTAAGTTTAATTAAAAAAATCTAACTTTGACACCTGTTTTCCTCTCATGTCTTGTCTGTCCGTCCTTTTTCTTCCTGGCTTTCTATACTTAGGTCAGTTTTTTTTTTCCTTTCTTATTTTTGTTGTTCCTCTAGTATACCAGTGTCTGCTTGAGCAAGCATCATTTGTTATTGTCATTATTAGGGAGGCTTCGCTCTTCTTCCTTGCCCAGTTAGCCTGTGCTTGTCCTTTATTTTTCTAACTTTTAATTTTAATTTTTTGCTGAGCTAAGCATGGAACCCAGAATGTGGTGCATGCTAGGCAGGCATTTTGCTACAGAGCTATGCCCCAACCCATGCTTGCCCATTAGGGTTAAGATCAACTCCCCAGGGAATGTGTCTGGGTCCCCTTGTTACCCTTATGGACTCATTTAGTTCTTTCTCTCCACAGCTGTTAACATAGCTTAAGCTGATAAATATATTGCATAACCCCCTGCTAGAGAGTAAACTATTTTACTAGAAAGTAATCTCTGTTGGGACAGGGTTCATGTCTGTCATGTCATATTCCATTCAATTCCAGCATTTTATTGCATGCAGTGCTTACAAAACAGTTGCCTAGTGGAATGAAAGAATAAATTTGAAGGCAATTGAGGATAACTATCTTGTACTTAAAGTCTGTTTGTACCTTTATAGTGAATACATTTATTCCTTAAACTCTTGGTATTTTGTGTTTCAATAACTGTTTCTTAATCTTGTGTTAATTGACTTGGTCCTGAAAATTAAAGAGTTGACATCAGATACCCCCTCTGAAAGATCAAAGATCTTTCTCCCTCTCTGTTTTTGCCTCCAAACCAGATTGTTCTAGACTTGCATTAATTTTTAAATTGTCCAGGTAGTTTTCAGCTGTCATTCTGAAGGAATTATCAGTGACTTTAACTGATATTTTTTTCTTTTTTCTACCCTTACTCTCTGCTTTCCTTCTCTCTTGTTTGCCTCCCTCCTTTCTCTGTGTGTATAAGTAATTAATAAGATAACTATTCCTGAGTCACTTGCTAAGGACAAGCAAATTTAGTAAATGCTACATATGATGTCCTTCTCTTGAAAATTAACTTCGTAATTGTCATGTTAATAATGTTTTCCAAGCTTCCTGAACCTAGAAATCCTTTGTTTCAAAAGCTTACATAATTCAAGGGTCACACTTTAGGAAATGGTGTTCATTATAACTTTTGTGCATTTCATGCAAACTGCTTTGCTCATCAAGAGTTTCTGTATCACCTTGCCAAGAAAAGAAAGGTCTGTTAAATGCTTACTGTTTGTCAGACTTATATCCACTCCTCCTTTTAACCTTTAGTGTAAACTTCTAAAGGTAGGCAAATTATAGCATGTGGGGAAATGTGGATTGAGAAGGGGAATTATTTTTTGCTCAAGGTCACATTGCTAACAAAACATTAGATTTTATTTATTTATTTTTAGTATTTTACTACTTTTGTATAAATCCTGTTTTGTTTTGCTGCCATGTCTGGGGTAAGAAAAACTGTTGATATTTTAGAGGCCACATCTGTAGCCATCACCTTTAAGAGGAGAGTTAAGTGACAGCTTGGGACTCTCAAGAGAGCCAGAGGTCTGGAGCAGCAGGGTACCCAGGTTCTCACAATTTGGAGTAACTGCCTCTGCCCATACCACTTCTGTGAGATCTCATGTTTTGTCTTTCCTTCATTCTCCTCAGTTCTAGTCCTTTCTTCTGGTACACAGCTACTTTGTTGGAGTTTTGGGTGGGTTTTATCAGTAATATAGTCGCTGATGTTGACTGGGTACTTGTTTTGTGGTAGCTGACTTTCAGGTTACGTAACTGGCTTGAGAGCTCTTGCTTGAGTGTTGGACCTAGGATCTTAAACTACCTCTGCTTTTTTTTTTTTTTTTTTTTTTAGCTTTAGTAAATGTATTTATGAGGAAAACTTACCACAAGCTTTTAAAATCTACGAAATCTTGGTTTTGCTTTGCTGGTTGAGTATTTTTTATAATGTAGATTTAAATTAAATGTGTAACTAACAAACATTAGAAAAAAAATCTTCACATGTCAACAAGTCACCTTGACTGCTATACCAAATTGTGGGAAACATAGCTCTAATCTGTTCCTTCATTTATTCATCCATCTGTTCATGAATAATTCAGTATGTATTTGTAAAATATAAGGACTCTTGTGGCTGGGGATTTAGCTCAGTGGCTTAAGCACCTGCCTGGCAAGCATGAGGTTGTGAGTTTGATCCCTGGTACCAAAAAAAAAAAAAAAAAGATAAGGACTCAAAAACAAGAGTAAAAAACCCAATTCCATTTATTCCTAAAATATTATAAGAGTTTCTCAATATCGTACGCCCATTCATATTTGCCTTTTATCTCATGTTTTTTAAATTAGTGGGTTTTATAGAATAGTTTTAGTTTTATAGAAAGACTGAGACTATGGTATACAATTTCCATATTTTCCCTTTGTACTCATCTGTTTTCATAGTAGTCATGTCATTGTGGTATATTTGTTACAATTAACAAACCAATTATTAACAAGGGTCAAAAGTTTATTCAGATTTCCTTAGTTTTACTTTTTTTTTTTTTGGTGGTATTGAAAATTAAACTCAGGTCTTTTGCACTGAGCTACATTCCAGCACTTTTTTGTTTTTTGTAGGTTGCATAGACTGGGATTGATTGTGGTCCTTCTGCCTCCGCCTCCCAGAGTGCTAGGATCACACGCATGTACCACCATGCCTGACCTAATCTGTTTTTACTGTTTGAAAATTCCTTGTGTTCTTCAGCTTAACTCTCATGTGTCCTCAGGGTTCTCTTGACTATGATAGTTTCTCAGACTGTCTTGTCCTGCCCCCTCTTTTTTTGTTTTTTGCAGTTTTAAATTATATTTTAAATTTAACATTAAACTTTTTTTTAAATTAAGTTTTTATGTTATTGGCTGTTGAACCTAGGGCTGTTGCACTGAGCTACGTCGCCAGCCTCTTTTTTGTTCTTTAATTTGAAACAGGATCTCCCTAAGTTGCTAAATTGCATAGGCTGAGCTGGAACTAATGATCACTGCTTCAGCCAACTGGAGTGCCGAGATTATACATGTGCTCTATGCCAGGCTGGACATTACTCATTTTTGATAACTTTGTTAGTTTTTTTTGTTTTTTTTTAATAGGGTCTTGCTGTGTAGTTTAGGTTTACCTTAAACTTACTATGTAGCCCATGCTGGTCTCAGACTTGTAGGGATCCTCCTGTCTCAGCCTCCCAAGTGCTGGAATTAGAGGTGTGCATTACCACACCCAGCTAACCTTGTCAGTTTTGAAGAGTAATGGTTAGGTACCTTTAGCATGCCCTCTGTTGGAATTTGTCTGCTGTTTTTCTCATAAATGCTTTTTATAGTTTTTTCCTTGATCTCAGGATCCAGATTTACACATTGTAATGTAATTGCCTCTTAAGTCTCTGAATCTATAAAATTGTCTCTCATTTTTTCTTGCTATTTATTAATTGAAACTGGATTGCTTATTTGTTCTATATAATTTCTCCCATTTGGGGTTTTCCTGATAATGTTTTCACTAGGTCTAGTATGTATTCTGTTCCTTGTAAAGTGGTTAGCTAGACCAAAAGCTTGTTGGAATAAGATTCAGTTTCTGCCTCAGTTAAAAACTAGAATAAAATGGAACCGCGACTGAGTATCTGAGGCAGTGAATAATAGCTCTTCAAGTCTGCAATAAAAAATGGCATCCAATAAAATTACATTTCAAAAAATGGGAAAGAAACAAAATGGAAAAAGTAAAAAAGTTGAGGAAGCAGAGCCTGAAGAATTTGTGGTAGAAAAAGTATTGGACCGACGTGTAGTGAATGGGAAGGTGGAATATTTTCTGAAGTGAAAGGGATTTACAGATGCTGACAATACATGGGAACCTGAAGAAAATTTAGATTGTCCAGGGTTAATTGAAGCATTTCTTAATTCTCAAAAAGCTGGTAAAGAAAAAGATGGTACAAAACGAAAATCTATCTGACAGTGAATCCGATGATAGCAAATCAAAGAAAAAAAGAGATGCTGCTGACAAACCTAGAGGCTTTGCTAGAGGTCTTGATCCTGAACGAATAATTCGTGCCACAGACAGTAGTGGGGAATTGATGTTTCTCATGAAATGGAAAGGTTTAGATGAGGCTGACTTGGTGCTGGCAAAAGAGACAAATATGAAATGTCCTCAAATTGTAATTGCTTTTTATGAAGAGAGACTAACTTGGCATTCTTGTCCAGAAGATGAAGCTCAATAACTTACATCATATATATATATATATATAAAGTGTAATAATGGATCTTGATCTTGATTTTGATTTACTGATGTGGAAAAAAAACAGCATTCTAATGAAAATCAAGTTTAATATGTTGGTTTTGAAAGTAGTATTTAGGAGACTTGTTGGGTTTTGTTTTGCATCTATTAGCACTGGTTTCTTTGAACAAATAAAAGCTTTTGTAGTTGCTTTCTTTGTCAGTAAAGAGTATTTGCTAGCCTGATACATTTCCTCTGCTTTTCTAAATGTTAGGGGAATTGTCTATAGTCAAACTCAATCAGAACACGTTATAACTTATATGCTTATGGACCATTCTTGAGTTTTTTGTTTGTGTGTGTATAAATAATATACTTATATAAATGGTTTTTGTTTTGTTTTTAAGCAGTCACTAAAACAAAGACTTAAGTTCATGATAAGTGATAAGTTCATGTTTGAAATGCCCTCATTCTGAGCAATCTAAGAAATCACTTCCAGTTAAACGTTTTCCTGAAGCCATAGCCTTCCAAGTTAAATAGGTGGTTCTCTGGTTAAATGACTGTTTAAAGTGGATATTTTAAAAAAGTTCCTGAAAAGAAGAATTGTTACCTCTACCAACAACCTCCCCACCCAAACAAGGTAACAAGTCAAAAGCTAGTTTGTTTGAATTAGCTAAGGAAGACTTGTTAAGGGAATATTAAAGATTCCTCATGACCCATTGCTTTGCTACAAAAATATGTACTCAAAAGTCAGAATTTGTAGATGTCTAAAGACTTGGTTTATGGTAACCAATTGAGTGGTTAGAGGTGTTCTAGGACCTGCTAGAATCATTGAGTGAACAAACTTGTAATCTAAAGTTACTGACCTGCAGTTTTTCTTGACCCCAACTTGTTCATTACATGTAGGCTCAATCTTTTCAGTATTTGGGTTACTGTTTTCAGCAGGGGCCAGGAAAACAACTTTGTAGTAGTCAGAATGTTGTCCTACTGTATATTGTTTACTTTATTGTAAATAATGGTGAGCAGTGGTCTATAAATAGTTTTATATTAAAAAAAAACTAGAAGAACAATAAAAAGCCAGAACAAAAGAAACACACAAAACCTGTGCTTTTATCATTTTGCGATGGTGCTTTCTTAATTATGATACTCTGTTTTTTCCAAGTAAGTGATCCCTAAAGAAACCTAGAACTTCTGTGCATGTGCATCTTTTCTGAGTTAAAACCACTACAATTTATTGGTGGTAGATAGTAAAGCAGTATCCTGGCTGCAGAAATGTCCACATGTGGGCCTTGGGTGTAGCTTAGTGGTAGAATGTATTTCTACTACACATGAGGTCCTAATTCAACTGGAGTGGGAGGGTGTTGTCCATATGTTGTAATTACTTTTGCTGAAGTCTGATGACATGTTTTATATTACTCAGAATCAGCAGTACAGTATTAGTCCTATAGGTTTATTTTTAAATTTTGAACGTTCCTTTTTCCCAGTTTAGAAACTTAGTATCATATGTTACTGTTGTAAGCTTTACTTTATACCAAAAGAAAAAAAGATTTATATGACTACAATGACACATATAGTATAATAAAGATAAATACAAAATAGGAATGTGAAAATGAAAATAAATTAGAACAATAAGATGAAGTCTGGAGGAAAGTTAGATATAATACACAGAACAGGGCTTTTTAGAGGGAAGGGCACAGGTTAGGCCCTGTTTAAAATAATAGTAGTCTGTATCTGCAGTAGTTTGGAGGATTTTGGTAATCTTAGATGATAAATACGCTTCTTTCTCTAAGGTCATTAACTTATTTGGCATTTTGTACTTGGCAGCCTCATTGCTTAGAGTGGGGTGCCTATAAAGATGTGGGCCAGGTTTCTTAGTATAGGTTTCAGAACTCGTTGGAAAAATCTAGACTTATTGTGTTGAGCTTTCTTTCAGCAATTTTTTTAAGAGTTTTGATTTATTCTCATTATTTTTCTCTAGCATTTTGGTTCTGGCATGAATTGGGATATTCTTTGGACATTTAGATTTGAACACCTTTGCTTATGAGTAGAATAAGATGACTGCATAAGAAACTAAATATAAGTTTAAGAATGTTTCAGCTGCAAAGTACAATATCCTTATGATTGTGACCATGTTACTTCTTTCAGATTTTTCTTATGTTGTCTGAATTATATATTTGTTTGTTATGATAATCTAGTTGAAAGCTGTGCAACTCAAAACCAGTTTAAGTCACAAAAGAGATTTTGTAAATTGAAAGGGTAGAGGTAGATACGAATTCAAATTCTTCAGGTGTACTTCACAGTATCAGCACCAGCACCTGGCTTTCATTCTTGTTGTTAAGCCGTATGTATGTGTGTGTGTGTGTGCGTGAGTGAGAGAGTGACAGTGGTAGATTTTTCTGATTCCCATCACTGAATCAGTCATTGTGATTAGGTGGTATGGCCAAAAAGTATGTCGTTTCTCAGCTCCTTAAGATTTTAACATTATGGCCGGTACCTCCTAGTCAAGTTTTTATTTTACATGTGAACTTTTCTGGACTTTATGCATCATTTGATAATCCAACAAATAGTTTTTGAATTCGTATTGTGCAAAGGCACTATAGAGACCTAAAAACATTAAGGGCATATTGATAAATTGCCTCACACATGGCTTATAAGTGATTTTATTTTTACTTAATCATTTTGGAATTAGAACACCCAGTTATGACAAATAAATATAGTTTTTATAAGGAAATTTATTAACTTTTTTCCCCTTTTGTTTATATATAGGTTTTTAGTTTTCTAATTCTTTTTTTTTTTTGGGACAGGGTCTCACTATGCGGTTTAGGCTGGTTTTGAACTCAATTTATAGCCCAGGCTTGCCTCGAATTTGTAGCAATCCTCCTGCTTCAGCCTCCCAAGTGCTGGGATTACAGGTGTGTGCCACCATGCCTGGCTATTTTTAGGTCATTTATAAAGTGGAAAACAAGGCCGTAGATCTTTTACAATGGGAAGGGACAAGGAAATGGAGTGGGGGGGGAGTAAAAAGAATTAGGATGTGTTAAGAATAAATACCAACTCCCCACAATTGATGTAATCATTAGTAAAAAAAAAAGTAATAGTAAAGATGAAAAAATATTTAATTAATTTTTGAAAAAAAAATTTTAAAAGAGTAATTTAACCCTGTATGCCTTAATCTCTTTTACGTTCCAATTTTGGTAATGGTTTCTGTTTATAATTTTTTAAGTCATCACTTAAAAGATGTATGGATTATAGATTTTTTTTTTCTCTTAAGTGCAGCTGAAAATGTCTCCATAAGATTTGTCTTCTTATTCTTCTCTTAATTCTGTATTTCTCAGTGTTGTTGAAAAATGTATTGTGATCATGACATCTGTGTTGTGTGCTTTTTAGAATATTTTGACTGGTTATTGACAGCCAAATCATTTATAAACCTATTAAAACTGAAGTTTAAAAAGAGCAGTAATTAGCTGTTGTTGTGATCTAGTGCTTTCAAGGGGGTATATACCAACAGGACATGGTGAGAGATTTAAAAGACTTGGGCTAGAAAAATATTTTAAGGACATAAACAGAATGGTTATAAAATTCCTTTCAGCTCCAGAATTCAGTGAAATTCTTGGCTTCAAGCAGTGAAAACTCCCCTTACCCAGTTGCCTTCAGAAAACAAAATGTGAAGGGAATCAAAGATATCCTTGCTGTGTAGCAAGCAACAGGAATCCTTTAGTAAGGCTCTTTGCACCAGCTGAAAGACAAATTATTTGTTCTTATTTGCCCATTGGACTGTAAAGCACACAACTTCCTTCTTATTTGAAACCAGGGTCAATTTAGGATACAGGAACAATGGGCTAATGAGAAAGTAGAGCAAGCATGAAGTTTTCTATGAAATCAGTTACGGGATGATGAACTATTCCCCTTTATACGTATTAGCTTTATCAGCTCACTTTTCATGCCATTATTTTAAGTAAAGGAGGACAATTTTGATCACCACTGTTACTTGAAATTGTTGTATGTCTATAAAATTTTATATGTCAAGACAACCAACTTGGAGTATGTTCTTATTTGAGGTAGGGACTGGTTAGATCTCTGAAAAGAAGTACGATATGTTTTTGGAAAATGAACAGTATTACGAGTAGAGGTTTAATCGGTACAAAGTTTGAATTCACAGGTTTCTTAGGACCAGTTTTCCTTTTGCAGGTGGTTATTCAGAGTTTACAATAAAGACAGGGATCATGTCAGATGGTGGAAACTTTGAAAGTCTTTAGAAGGGACAAATCTAACAAAGATTTTGAGAATACCACTTGTTTTAATATTATTAAAGACAGTGAAACTGCATTTCTTTAAAACATTTTGTACTGTAGGAATCCTGATCCTCCCATACTAGTGATTTGCATGCAGAGATATGCATGCTGGGCAAGTGTTCTAGCCCTTTTCTTGTATTCGGAGTCAGGGTCTGCTTAGCTGTGGGCTGGCATTGAACTCACGATCCACCCTCAGACTTTAAAGTGTTGGAATTACTGGCCTGTTCCACCATGCCTGGCTTCAGTCATCTTGAAACTGATAGCTCTTCCTAGATATAATGAGTGTATTTCTTACATCAGGAAGAAAAAGTTTTGACTTTTCTTAGGTTCTAATGTGCTTTTGAAAACATGTTAAACCTTTTACTCTCTTTATGTGAAAGTATGGTAAAGATTTTAGCTTGGTATGTTACAAGGCAATTAGGACCCTGTGCAGACATTTCCAGAAACACTCTGATAGAAGTTTTTTGGTTTTTGATAAGGATAGGTAGAAGGTCCTGGAAGGTATATAGCCAGCTCCTAAGTCTGGGCTGGTATATTAGTCCATTTTCCTGTTGCTATGACAAAATAATTGAAACTATGTACCTGATTTATGAGTTTTTTCCCAGAGAATGTTTGAAGTCACATTTATTTATATCTGACACAGTCTTTTTTTTTTTTTTTGTACCGGGGGATCTAACTCATGACCTCACATTTGCCAAGCAGGCACTTATGCCACTGAGCTAGACTCCCTGCCCTGACAAAATGAATTTTACATAGTACATTTGTGAAAGTTTGTAAATCAAATGTTCATAAGTCAAGGACTTATTGTAATGAAATTCATTTTGGTATATAGACATGTACATATAATATTTTGACTATTTTCATCCCCATATTTTTGCCCTTTCCCTTTTATTCTTTCCATCGATCCCCATCTTCATCTCTAAAATTCTCCATTCTAGTTTCTTGTCCCTCCCCTGCCAAGAGAAAGCATGTGATACTATGAGACTGCCATTTCCATCCATTTTCCTGCAAATTATGTGATTTCGTCTATGACATTAATAATCTATTGTGTATATGTGCACCATTTTCTCCCACCTGATGACGTCTAGGTCAGTTCCACAGTTGAGCTATT
Organism: Hydrochoerus hydrochaeris; assembly: GCA_004027455.1. Lineage (NCBI taxonomy): Eukaryota > Metazoa > Chordata > Mammalia > Rodentia > Hydrochaeridae > Hydrochoerus > Hydrochoerus hydrochaeris. The sequence goes on along the minus strand of PVLA01007746.1, from coordinate 44,550 downwards.
GTGAATTGCACAGTACAATGGGTGGGTTTTATGGCTTGTGTTTAGATGTCTCCCTAAAGCCACATGAGATCATATAGGTGGGGCTTTTTCAGAGGAGGCTGGATCCAGAGTCTGTGATGCTGGAATTGATTTATGGTACATTGCTAGGATTAAGGGCACTAGGATTAAGGGTAGGGATAGAAAGAGCTGTGGTCGTCCCTCGCTGCTTTGCTACCTTCTGCTCACTATGAACTCTTTCTCTTCTGTGATGCCTGTTTGCCATGCCACCCTACCTTGAAGCCAGCTAATTATGTACTGAAACCTCTATAAACTGTGTGCTAAATAAACCTTTCCTCCTTTAACTTTGAGTGTCAGATATTTTGTTTCAGCAATGAGAAAAGTAACTAAGACAGAACATGGTACCAGAGAAGTGAAGTTGTTGCTGTTGCTATACCTGACCATGTGGTTCAGGAAAAACTGGCTTGTGGGAAAGGGAAGAGTTAGGAAAGATTTGGAGATGTCAGCTAAAAAAATAGAGCTGGAATGCTTGAGGCTGTACTGTATATGAGATTCTGGTCAGAGATCAGAATACCAGAAGGCTGATAGAAATTCTGCAGGTAAGACCAGGCACAGGAGGTTTTTGCTGAGGACTGCATTGCATATTACACTCCACGTGATATGAGTTATGCCTTGGCAGAAAATTTGTCTGCATTTTGCCTGTGTCTAGAAACTTTGCCTGAGACTGAGATTAAGGGCCACAGACTAATCTTGCAGAACAAATTTCAAGTCTAACGTTGAAGTGGTGGCATGGCTGCTATTGAGGGCTTTTAGTCAGATTTATATTGGGAACTAAGAGCAAAGAATGACTCAAAACTTTTTGAGTTTGTCAGAAAGGAAGCTCCAGTAAAGTTGTGGCCTACAAAGATGATTCCAGTGGAGAAATTGGTTGCTGAAAAGACTAGCAAGAAAAATCAATTATTTTAAAAGAAGATGACAGAAAAGATGGCCTGAGAGCATCACAGGAAGCAGCAGGACTCCTCTTTGCAGCCTCAAAATTGCAAAAATGAAAGACTTTGCTTTGAGAAGACAGCTCCAGAGTACCATGTTCCAAAGTGTGGTGGCCTGGGAAGTTTTTCCTTGGAATTTGGTTCATGAGCTCTGGACCCCTACAGCCAAGATAGAAGGAAGCCTAACTACTGCTCCAATTGGCAGCAGACCTTGGCATCATCCATACTGTGCTTGTTTTAGGCACATGCCAAGTGCAAGAGTTGTGGGGTCAGGAAGCCTTCCACCCAGATTTCAGAAGAAGGCTTGGGAGGCCAGACAGTGTGCTCTTGAGAGGGCAGTGTGTGAAGTTGTGAGTGTGAAGCCAGAGGTGCAGTAGAGACACCAGAAATTTGTAGAGGCCATGATTGTGTATCATCTGAGGAAAACTGCAGGGAGGGAGCAGAGCCTGCTCCAGAGGGAAACCATGGGAGCTCCAACCATTGGGGTAGAGCCACTCAAGCCCTTTGGATTTGATAATTTGCCACAGATTGCTGGGGATGCTGAAAGTGGAACTGTAGGATTTAATGTTTACCCTGCTGGATTTTGTTTGGTCTTGCTTTGTTCGCATTGCTTGGTATTGCCCTGTTTATAACTTTTGGAATGTAAATGTCTGTCTTGTGCCATTGAATATTGGAAGTGTTCAATTTTGTTTTCATTTTTACAGAGGCTTGGAGCTAAGAGTTTGCTTTAAATCTTGGAGGAGACTTTTGACCTGGACTTTTCTGTAATGCTGAAACTGTTAGGACTCTAACAACTCTTGGAAATGGACTAAATGTCTTTTGCATAAAGTGTTAAAATATCCAAAGTTAAAGTGAAAGTTAAAGGAGGAAAGACTTTTTATTTAGCTCAGTAGAGGGTTCAGTCCATAATTGGCTGGCTTCAAGGCAGAGTGGCATGGCAGACAGGCATCACAGAGGAGAAACAGTTCATAGCAAATGGAAGGTAGCAAAGTAGCAAGGGGTGACCACAACTTTTTCTATCTTTCACATGTTATCCAGACTATTTAGGGCAGATAGCACTAACTCCGTTAGTTCTAGTGCCCTTAATCCTAGCATTGCACCATGAATCAATTCCAGTGTCACACAGTCTATCTCTAGCAACCTCTGAGAAAGCCCCACCTATAACCAGCCACAGGAGGCTTTGGAGGGACATCTAAACACAAGCCGTAACATTCTGCTTTGTTCCTCAAAGACTCATGCAGTGTATTTGTATCACTAGGGTGTGCTATCTTTAATTTTTTTTGGCATATACAAAGGGGTAGTATAGCTGAATCAAATGGTATTTCTATTATTAGTTTTTTGAGAGATCACCATGCTGATCCCATAGTGGTTGTACTAATTTTCTTTTTTACCAGCACTGTAGAAGGGTTCAACGAGGTAGGTTTTTAGTTCCTCCTACTTTGAATTCCTCACAGGTGTCATGTATACGAAGCATGGATTGTCACATTTTTAGCATTTTCATAGGATAAAACATCAATACTCAAGAATTTTCTGTCAGCATACTCTTACTGGGCTACATGAAAGCCATTGGCATTAAAAGGAACATAGAGTAGTGTCTTTGTCAACTCAGTACAGCTTAACTCTGATAGCTGTCTTTATCCTACCTACTTTCCATCTCCATTGAAGGACAGTGGTATAGAATTAAGGGCCAAGTCGGGGCTGGGGATTTAGCTTAGTGGCATAAGCGCCTGCTTTGTAAGCACCCGGTCCTGAGTTTGATCCCCAGTACTGATAAAAAAAAGAAAAAGAAAAAAATTAAGGAACAAGTTGCTGTGACAGATACCCAGATAATGGTGAAAATGTCAGTATTGTTTGAGATGGACTGGTATTGCCAGTTGTATATTGATTACATCTAGAAAAATATTGTAGACAAAAAACTTCCTGTTGTTGTTTTTGTTTGTAATTTTTTTTTTTTGGACAGGATTTTGCTATGTAGTTCAGGCTGACTTTAAACTCACTGTGGAGCCTAGGCTAGCCTCAAACTCTAGGTGATCTTGCATTAGCCTCCTGTGTGCACCACTGTATCTGGCTATTTGCATTTAATATTTGTTAAATAAAAATGAGATGATAATACAAGCCCTAATTTATTGCTTTTATTCCTTTATGTTTCTTAAACTCTTTCAGTGTATTGGAACTACTTCTTTTTTTTTTTTTTTTTTTTGTGCCCGGGATCGAACTCATGACCTGGCGTTTGCCTAGCAGGCACTTACGCCGCTGAGCTAAACCCCTGGCTTTCAGTGTATTGGAACTTTCTTCCTAAATATTGTATACTTCCTTCTGGGTCTACAATATGTTGCTGCTGTTACTGCTGCTGCTGCTTCCTCTTCCTCCCTCTCCTTTCCCCTCCCCCTCCTCCCCGTTCCTTCTCCTTCCCCTTCTCCTCCTCATCCTCGTCCTGGTCCTCGTCCTCCTCCTCGTCCTCCTCATCCTCCTTGTCCTCCTCCTTGTCCTCCTCGTCGTCCTCGTCTTCCTCCTCCTTCTCCTCTTCCTTGTTGTCTTAGGCTTTGGCTTCTTCCTCTTTCTTTTGGAGTCAGGGTTTCACTTTGCAGTTCAGGCTGACCTTGGGCTCACTTTGTAGCCCAGGCTGGTCTTGAACTTGCAATGATCCTCCTGCTGCATCCTCTCAAATGCTGGGATTACGGTACAATATGCTTTTACAAAACAGTTTTTATTTGGTGGAGACATTCTGTCTCCTGTGTAATCTCTAAATTTATTGAACTGATCCCTGGTGTTGGCATTTTTCCTTTGTTATAATGAACAGTGCTAGACAAACATCTTACCTATATTTCTGGACTTCTCTGTTTTCTTTCCTCCTTAATATAATTTCTCACATGTGAAATTGCTGAGTCAGATGACACAAGTTTTGTAAGTATTGACTATGTATTGCAGAGTTGCCTTTCAGAAATTGTGCCAATTTCACAGTTACAATCCCATCAGCAGTATAGATTAGTGACAAATAGATAAATTTTGAAAATAAACCAGGGGAACTTGCTGCTTCAGGGAGTTTAATGTCAAGTAAAGAAAGTGCCAAGAAGTCTAGATTAGGAAAGCAAATAGGAATTTTGGAATCAGAATTGCAGTTCTGCTACTTTTGACCTCTGACAAGTTATTAAATGTCTTTGGTGTTACATTTCTTCCTCTGTAGGACTCTGGTATCTGTCTGGTCAGAAGTGCTATGAAAATTAATGTAATTGTACAGCCTCAATTTATATCCCTGTCCTAATTTATCTGATTTGGGTGAACTTTAATATCATTTATCATTTTCTTTGTAAATGAGGCTAAATTTACAGTTCAGTGATCTCCCTTCATCCTGAACCACATTCCTGATTGGACCACAGATGCTCACTGACAAAAATCCAAATATCCTTAATTTAACTGTTGGTAAATTCTTTTCAGTCTTAGGGATTTATGGATTTTGGATAAACCCCATGGGGACTGGGGGTGTTCACACTGGTCAGACCTGGAACTTGCTGGTGTATGCTCTTCCTCCTTGGCAGCTGAATCTCATACTGGTCTTAGTACAATTTAGGACCCATGTGGCTGTGCCGGAAATAGCTTATTTTGTTACATCCTGTTCTCTGTCATGCTGCTTAGAATAGAGATTCCACTTCCACCCTCAAACATTTAATCCTCCTCTCCAGCTTTTGTAAGAGCTCTGAAAAACCTGGTGATATTTTTGAATTATGGGTGATACTTGTGAAGTTGGACAAAGGTGATTTCTCTCCTTGGATTTCCGCAGAAATAAGCCATTATAATTTTGATTTTCATTGCTCTTTTCAGGGGTCATTAGGTGGTTTTACACATTTTAAATGACATATTAGAATGGACTCAAAATTACTTCATGGGAAAATTATTTGTTTTTATTTAAATTTTCAAGTTACCCTTGATAATTAAAATAAGGCTACACTAAAATTATACAGTGTAGGCTAAAATTATACAATGTAGGCTAGAGATGTAACTTGGTAATGGAGTAAATGCTTGCCTCCCATAGGTTCTATCCCCAGGACTACAAAAATAGGAAACACAAAAAACAAAACCCCCAAACTCCAAACTGAAACAGGATTGAACTCATGACCTTGCACTTGCCAGGTAGGTGCTTGTGCTACTGAGGTAAATCCCCAGCCCCAGCCCCCTAATTCTTTTTACAAGGTAGTTTAAAATGGTACTTAAATGCTTAGTGGTCATTAGAGAAAAATCAGAAAATGTGGCCAAATAAAAAATTAGAAAGAGGGTTTGGGGCTCAGTGGTAGAGCTCTTGTCTATCTTGTGAGGCCCTGGGTTTGATACCCAGCACCACAAAATAAATAAACACATTTAATATGTAAATAAGAAAAAAAAGAAAATTGCTCTTCCTTTTGCCAAAGATGGCCATAAAGATTCATTATAGTGTTTTATTGTTTGTTCCGTTGTTTGTTTGTCTGTTGTGAGACAGGGTCATGCTGTGTAGTTCAGGCTGGCCTTGAGCTCCTTGTGATTCTCTTGACGCACCCTCCTGAGCGCTGAGATTACAGGTGTGTGCCGCTATAGCTGGCTACCATTCTGTTAGCTTTTAGGTTAGGGTGCTTTATCTTTAATAACCACTCAGGATGAGGCAGTTGCTTGAACATTAGAAGTAATTTAAACATGCTAGTAACTTTGAGTCCTGATAGCACTACTCTTTGACTGTATGGTTAGTTTTTTGTTTTTTTGGGGGGTTACTGGAGATTGAATTTATGACCTTGGTTTACCATGCAAGCACTTGAGCCATTGAACTAAATCCCTGGCCCTTGACATGTGTAATTCATTAAAACTTGGGAGATACAAATTTCAGTTTTTCTCACTCTTTTCATACTTTGTCTTTCCCCTTTTTCCCTGTGCCATTTTCTTCCCTTACTATGTATCCTGGCCTAAGAATACACTGTAGTATAGTATGGATGACAAATAATTATGTAATTCTAAAATAGTTGCTAAGTTGCTAAGAATTAAAATGTTCACTATCTTAGTTATATGTCATATTTGCTGTAAAATCTGTTAAAATATTATTTGCAAAAGAAAGTGTGTTACACATGAGGGCTGTAGTCTAAAATTCAGTTCTTTAAAAGGCTATGAAAAATGCCATGAAATTGTGAATTTTTATTATGCCACTTAAATATTCTATCTCAATTCTTGATTTTAAACCAGAACACTTACATTGGTGCGAGTTTGCTGTTTCTTGATAGGTTGCCATCAGCTATTTAGCAGCAGAACCCTAGGTTCTCAGTGTTTCACTGCAGATAATGTTGCTCCTTGAAAAGCAACAGTTGAAATGAGACAGTAGGACAGTTCCTAATTTGGATTAACTGTAATACTTGTGCTTTTTGTCTTGATGAACAAGACAAGCTTGAAACTGAATAGGGACTCTGGCTCTCAAATCCAGTTTTAGAAAGCAGACATTGTTTATGCCCCTTGAACCCACATTCTTTCTGGATGACTCTTTAGGATCCAATCCCCATTCCTGGCCGGAGAGATTTTCAGTGGAGAGTGTGTTACACCAAATGGCTGCCACGAAATGGATCTTTTATTTTTTCCCTGTAGCCTCTATTTCATTACAATGTACTTTTTGTTTTATATAAAGGGGGCATGGTGGAGGTTTTATGAGCAGAAAAGGAGTTTGAGTATGAAAGTTGGGGGCTGGGGATTTAGCTCAGCGGCATAAATGCCTGCCTTGCAAGCAGATGGTCATGTGTTCGATCCCTAATACTGATTAAAAAAAAAAAAAAGAAAGTTGGTAAGTACTGGCCCTTGCATTTATTCTTTGTAGCCCAGCTGAAAGAAGTATGCATTGGTTGTAAACCAAAATGAAATACTGTGTCATTGATTGATTCTCGAAGATAACTTTCCCTTTTTATTTTTTTTCAAATCCTGTTTTTCTCAGGATGCCAAGGTTCATTCCTCTGCTGAAAACAGTTTAAGAGCTGTCTCATCATTATCTCATTGGTTTGAATATAACATTGGTTTGAATATAACATTGAGTATAACATTGGTTTGAATATTAACATTTTTTGCCGACTCATCTGAAGGTATTAAAAGATTCAAAGCATTCTTATTAGTCTTTGACAGAATTCACAGATCTGTAAAATCATCCTTTTTTTGTGTGTGTGTGCTTCCATCCTTTGCCATTGAGTTGCTGTTTGTTTCCCATATATTCTAGAAAACATAGGAATTTTCTTTGTTGCTGGCTTGCAATGGCTTGGCTGCCTGACTTGATACATACCATGCTTTACACCGTTTTTCTTGCTCTAGGAATCTCACCTCCAGTTCTCCTCCCCAGCTCTTATGTTGCATGACCCACTTCTTATTACTCGGACAAGTACTGTTGAAACAGTGTATATGTTGAGTTGAAAAAGAATTATGCACACACTGATATAAAAATGAGACTCAATATCTGGGCTGCAGCACACAATTTAAGAGATACTGTGTTATAGGATGATGTCCCACTTTGGATTGAAAGGTTTGGAAGAAAATTTGGTGATTTAGCCTTCTTCTAGGTGTCTAAGCTTTCCTCACATCCTACACACACTAAAATATTTTAGTGCTAACTTGACTGTAGATCCTTGCATGTTTTAGTTCTTCGGCTTTGTTTATTCCTGCAGTTAGTCTCTCTCCCCCCTTCCTCCTTTTTTCCTCTTACTCCCTATTTCTCTCTCTCTCTCTCTCTCTCTCTCTCTCTCTCTCTCTCCTTTTTCCTCTCCCCCTTTCTCTCTCTCCTTTTCTCTTCCCCCTTTCTCTCACTCCCTTACTGTTTGTGTCTCTTCCCGTCTCTTTTCTCTTTCTCCCTTTCTGTGTGTGCCTGTCTGTGTTTACATTTTCAACATTCCCTTCCACGAGCTTCTGAAGGATAGACATAATGTTTTAATTGCTTTTCTTTGTGCAGCTAAATGTAAGATCAAGTAAGTTTTTTTGTTGAATGGAACAGTGTATTTACTCAGTTTGGTTAGCAGTTAGAAGAAGCTGGTAATAATTCTGTGGGAAGTGATTTAATGAGAAAAGATTTGGGAGACCATTATAGAAAATCTGTAATAAGGCAAACTTCTAAATCAGAATAACAGAGATGATTAACATAAAATACCTCCACGGGTAACTTTTAAAAGAATTGCCTCTTTGAGAAAGAATCAGGGCAGGAGATTCAAAATAGTTCCATCTAGAAACAGATTCAAGTTAAGCTTTTGTGACAGCTTCTTCCAGCCAGCCAATCAGAAGGCAAGGTGCCTGCAACCACTTTCTCCTTTTGATTTGTTGTTCCTATGGCAATAGAAAGAGAGCCTAGGACATTTTTTTCTCTACCTCTTTTAATAAACTTTTAGCTTTTGAAAAATGCCAAAAGCTGTTATTCTTGTCTTTAACTGACTTAAAGTGTTTTTGCATCAGGGTGGCCCTGGATCTGGTTTTTGAATATGGTAGATGTGGCAAAACTGATAAAAACTATTAGGTTCCTTGGCTAATAATATTTTCTTAGGCTATAGAATCTGCAAACATGATCAATCTGATTAATACCAGAAACTAGTATGAATCATTTCTTGTTTTCTACAAACAATCCGAAGGGTTTTCTATGAACAATCCTAAAATTTAAGAGATACTGTGTTATACTGATCATCAAAAGTAGCTAAATATGAAACTAACAAACATTTCTTAGAGGTTTTCTACCCTCTGTGATGATCCTCCTCTTTCTCTTGAGCTCAAGGTCAAAGCCTCAAGGGGAAAGAGACTTGGTTTATATTGTTTGCTTAATAATTAGATCACTACATATTTGTTGAAAGTTGGTAAATATCCATAGTATTAATGTAAACAGACATATTTTAACAATAAGATTGTAGTCTAGAGAAGCATAAAGATAGGTCACTGTTAGTAGCGAGAGAGAGAGAATATTCGATCTACATTGTGAGTATAGCTAATGTGAAGACATTTTTTCATTACTTAAGTAAGAAATAATGGATAATTGTTTGTTCCAGGGATTTCCAAGCCTAATCTCTAAATTTAAAATTGGAAGCTATAAGAATCAGTTATTATGGTCCTAATTGCATTTTAATGCTTAGGTTGATGAATAATGGAACTTTTTTTAATCCATTATTTTCATTTTGGATAAAATGAAAGTTGTTTAGGTGAGCATGTATGTACTTCCTTATTTAAAAAATGGATATAACTTCTTAGAGTGACATTTTATGTTGAGTATACACTATTGAAGCAGTGTAGTTGGTCATTTAGTTCCTTAGTAACTGAGTATGAAAGTAGGGGAGTTCTAATACTTTTCAACCGTCATTAACTTTACTTTGACCAGATGGATAACATACAACACTGCTCTTGAAAGTACCAGTCCTAGGATGATGAGTTGAGAACTCTAGTTAATAGATTTTGGCTGTTACATCACAGTACCAGCTTGGATGATACCTAGGATCAAACTATCTTTTTGTTTATTGTATTCTAAGACAAATAGTGTGAATCATGCAAAAGTTGATTTCAATCAGTCCCAGCTTCAACCCAGCACCAATGATTTTGGATGAATAAAGTACTTCATCTGTTTGAACCTGTAGGTTTTTTCTTCTGAATGTTGGGAAAAGTAGTATCTATTGTGTAGGGTTATTGTGAGAATGAGCTGAGATAGCTTTTAGGAGGTGTTTAGTATGGTGCTAACACTTAACAGATCCTCAATAAACATTGACATGGTTCTCATACCCCACACTATGTACCATGGATATTACAAAGGTGAATTCTTGGCAGTCAGATCCTCAAGCATTCCCTTAAAAATCTTTTTCCTGAATTTACAAATTCATTGTCAAGCTTTGAGAAGGTTTGAAAACATCAAACTTGTCAAAATGTCTAATATTTTGAAATCAAATTCTCAGAAACTTTATATTTTCCATGTTTTTAAAATATTGAAAATAGTTTTTAAAGTATGGAAAACACTGAGAACATCAGTTTTCCTTTTTTTGGGCTTTAGTTTTTTTTTAACTTCTAAAAATTAGGGATAAGAAGTTAGATCAAATGGTCTTTAAGAGTTTCTTCCAGCTCTCAGTCTATAATTTTTTGATTTATTGAACGTCAAAAATTGCCCTTAAAAAACTTATCAGCAGAATAAACAGGATTGTACTTGGAGACAAATACATATTGAACTTTGCAGACGGGACTGGACTATCTTTACCAAATAAAGTGCAATTTTATATATAAGTGAGCTTTATTGTTAATTTGATGTCAGTTGCTGAATACAGAAATCATCCTTAAACTGTATCATGGGATCTGAGTGATTCTTTGATTTGTGTAACTATAAAGATTGTAAAAACAAAACAAAACACTTATAATTTGAACTTCAAGGATATTGAGTTTATTTAATGTAAATAATCCGTGTAATATAAACATTTAGCTTCTGTGCTGACACTTCTGATACATTCTGATACAAATGTTCCTTTAATAATTTGTGCTAGAATACATCTGGATAGAGAACTTGTAGTGTAATCAGGCAATGTTAACTTTTTTCCTAACTCTGACATCAAATATCCCTTGTTCCTTTGCACCTCAGACAGGTTGTTGCTTTAATAAGTCAGTCGCTTCTTTCCTGATTGTCCTCATGTATAAAATGAAAAATAAATTACTCTCCCCTCCCTTCCCCTCCCCTCTCTCCTTTCATACTTGACGGCCTTCATACTGAGATATATCTCTAACCCTTTAAAAAATTAATTTTTAAATTTTGAGACAAGGTCTCGCAAGTTTCCCAGGCCGAGCTTGAATTTACAATCCTCCTGTCTCAGCCTCCCAGAGTGCTAGGACTCCTGGTGTGTGCTGCCATGTGTTATGGAATCTTTCAAACTGTTATTGTGAGAGTTAACTATATTAGCTGTCCAGCAAATAATAAGAGCTCAATAAATGGCTGCTACTTTCATTGTGCTATATATAAAAATGTATTCAGCATGTTTCCTTGCACTCGGCACTTCAAATATGAAATGTGGGACAACAAAGTGTGTATCAAGTTAATCAGCGATACACTGCTACTCTATAGATTATGGTAACCTTTGAGATAAATACTTACATTGGAAATGTGTGACATACTTGTTACCAGAGAGCTGCTCAATATTTTACTTCTCTGATTTTGTGTTTTTAAAATGTCTTTTCTAAATAATTTCAGCATTCTGTATCTTATATGACAGCTGTAAGTACCAAGTGACAGATGCTGGATAGGAACCCAGGTCTATCAGATTGGAACAAAATTTATCTTTGTATTATAGTTGGAATGATCATAGAATTTAGCCCCAAACTTGAACTCTTTGAAAGTAAGAGTTATCTTGGGACAATAAATAGAAACCAGAAGTGCCTCAGGCCAATGAGAATGTTTAGCCATCCTAATTACAGCTAGGATAAACCAGTTTATGAGGTCAAAGATTTGTGGAGTATTTTCATTAAACCCAAGCATCTCACCTTCAGCTTTTTGGTTTTGGCATAATTATTGATTTTTGTGGTAACAGTAAATTAATCTTAGATCTGGAAAAATACTGAATATCATGAATAGTTTTGACAGCTGTTAAATAGGAACCATGATATATATGCCATTTTTATATTTTACTTTTTTCTTAATTCTTAAAACTAGCAAGCTTTTAAAAAGTAAAAGGGTAAAAAGAATTAAGCTATTCTTAGTCATGTCAGATGAACTTTATAAACAGAGTTGTCTAAAATGAAAATTGTGATATTCCAAAGTTTTTATCTTTGAGAAATTAGAGATAAAGATGCCAGTGAAAATCATATGTATTTTAAGCAGCTCTCATATTGCCTGCATCAGTGGTGGTGAACCTATGGCATGCATCCTGAACCGGAGAGTTTGTATCAATGAAAGCTCTAAAAGATTTGCCATCACTGGCCTGTTACTCATCTTTCTTGTTCCTTTTACCCCATGCTCTATGTCTCATGTGATTTTACTTTAGGGAAGTATAAAACTATACTCATATGATAAAAGTTGGGATGACAGAATTTTTTTCTTTTTTTTTTTAATAATAAAGGCATCTTGGTCTTGTAGAAGGAATATGGAACTTGGCTACAGACAAACTAGAGTTTTAAATTCTGGCTGTCTCCTTTATTGTGTGTTCTTATGTAAATCACTTAGCCCTAGAGCCTCAGTTTCCTTACACTGTGGTGAGGATTAGGGAACACATTTAAAAGTGCCTGTCACATACTAGGTTCTTAAACAATGATGGCAATGATGAGTATATGACATAGATGGGAAACCTTTTATGAAATTATAGTTATAGTCTTACCACTAATCAATCTTGTTTTGTACTTAAACTCATAGTTTCCTTTAGTGGGTTTTCATTTAAATATTATTTCTCTCTCCCTCTTGATTCTGTCCACTGCATCCTGAGAAATTTGTGGTTGTTAGCAGAAACCTGTTTATAGCACAGAAAGTGGGCCCTCTCCCAAGGGTTCAGTAAGCTGCCTAGGACCATCCCTGACCTCCAAACCGCCACGGGTGCACCCCTGCCCCAACTAACATTCAAGTTGCCTGTGTGAAGGAGTGATTTGTTGCGGCCTCTAACTGCTTCTTCTCTTCCTTCCTTTTTGTCATCCTGCAGTGTTCTGTGCCAAGGTCTTTGTGGCTAGGCTGCGCCAACCTGGTAGAGAGCATGTGCGCACTGAGTTGCCTGCAGAGCATGCCCAGTGTCAGATGTCTCCAGGTGCCTCTCTTCTTTCTTGTTGTAAATGTGTTTTTACGTATGCCATGAACATTTGTTGAAACTTGCAGTAGTGTGTTTAATCCAATGTTAAGTCTGCTAAATGTTCTGTGTAACCCTCTGCTTTCCTCCAGCCTGGGTGCCCCACATGGAGGAGTTAGTACCAAGAGGGGCCCTTCAGAGCCACGTGGGTCTTCAGCTGGGCCCTGTCCTGCTCCCTTTTCTACTCCTGCTTTTTATTCTTTTCCCTTTACCTTGAAGTTGTATTCTCATGTTTAATAGTTGTGCATGTGCCAAAAAAAAAAAAAAAAAACCAAGAAAAACAAACCCTGACAATTATTTGGCTATCTTTAATGGTTCTTTGTTGATTTGGGAGGGTGTCATAATTAAAATAGTGATTTTTCTATTTTGAAACTGATCCTTTTGGTTTTCTTTCTCTCCTCCTTCAAAAAAAAAAAAAAGGAGGAGGGAGGGAATCACTAATGTTATAAAGCCTCCAGTTGAAGTTATAAAGATCACAGCTTTATGCTGCCAGTAATTGTCAGTTTGGGCCACTTCCCAAAGGCCAGATCTGACACCTGTCCTCAGGGTCCACCCAGTTTTCCAGGCCGAGGCTGGCAGAGAATTCCACAGATAAAAGTAATACTTTTTTTCTTTCATTGGGGGTGGGAGGGTGGAATGGGGTTGCTCAGGATAAAACTCTTAGCTGAAGTGCAGCCAGTGATCTATCTTGTTGAAATGATTTCTAAGAGAGCCAAGGCCAAAAATACTGTGGCTTTATTTGTGAAGTTTGGTTCTGAGAAAGCATGTGTTTAAGTAAATATGGTGTCAGCAGCAGTATTCAATTTTCATCACTGCATATTCCAAGCAGTTTGATATATCTTTTCTTTGAAAAGCAGTATTAAATTCCTGGTGTCTTGTTGAGACTATCTTGTGTTAGAAAAAGAGTATAAAATTAGTAAATAAGTTAGAGGAATATGATTGATGACCTGGGTATTATTACTGTTGTCAAGTTTATCTTTTTATTCATATTTACAGTCTTTAAATGGAGCTGGGGCTAGAAAGGAAGGCAAATTCCTTCCTTTTGGGTTGGGGATTTTATTTACTTATTGGCAGACATTCTGAATAGCATTGGTGTGCTTACTGATTCAGATTGCTTTCTTTAGAAAACTATTGAAACCTTAATCATTTTGCTGAAGAGTTAATTTAATACAAGGCCCGGTTGTCTTTAGAGTCTGTAGAAGTAGTCTTAGAATACAGGAATTGGCTGTTTCAGTGAGGCTCCAATATAATGTGTTTAGCTTTGGAAAAGCAGCTTGCTTACATGTAATATAACTTTTAACAAAAATGTTAAAAGGACAGACAATTTTGCATGCCTTGTGGGTGCTGTCTAATAGGTATTTGCATTGTACTAATCTTGCATCTTTTTTTTTTTTAATGGCTAGTTGAATATGGTTGCTTTTCAGAGAGCTGACCCAATTTTCTCTCAAACTGGAAATTCAAGTAAGGAAAGAATTATAGTTGTTAGTAAGGTCTTGAAATGCAGGTTCCTTTTATTGCATTCAGTTAAAAAACTGACCAATGGAAGGCATCATTCAGTGAATTTTAGTTGCAGTGTTGTGAGTTCTCTGTGAGTGGGTGAGTGGGTGAGTAGGAGGAAGTATAGGTTCCTACCTTGTTACAAATGGAAAAACAAAGTGTTAGGGGAAAAAAAAGTTATTTGACTCATCTCTCCCAGTGAATAAGTTGTTTAAGAGAAAAAAGGTGAAACATTGCCTACTTTGACTCTTATTTCAGAGAATGAAGCAATTACTTTTAGAAGTATATAGAGAATTTTGTTTATTTAAGTTTTTATTTTCACTAGTATATAAATGAGATTATTAAGCCAGTAAAATGAATTAAGTACTTAGTTGATTGCAGTTCACAAATTATTACTATATTTTGTTCCATGTGTGAATAGACTGTGCCCAGGTATTAATGAATCCAGTAAACTTTCTTCCTCTCCATTAATTTTATATGTCATCATTATTTTAAGTAAAAGTATGTGCATGGATTTTCAAATTCTTATGTTTTAAAAAAAGATTTATTATTTTGGGGTGCCAGTGATTAAACACAGGGCCTCATACATGTTAGGCAAGCACTGTACTACTGAGCTACACCTGGTCCTTTTATTTATTTATCTATCTATCTATCTATCTATCTATCTATCTATCTATTTATTTATTTTTATAGCTTTAAAATAACACCAGCATGTCACCTTCTAGTTTCCTAGCAGCATTAAAGTTTAGTACATTAGCTTGAGCTTTCAAAAAAAAGTCTTTTGCTTGTATGCTATATTTCTGGTTGTACTCTCCCTTGACATTGCACACCTCTTGATAGAGTCCTTTTAAGCAAGTCTAAGGAGAGAAGGGACAGGGTTCCTGAAAAAGACAGAGCCTGGCTGCTGCAGTGGGCTATGGAATTGTTTGAAAGGGTCCACCTTAATTAAAATGGTTATACTAGACCTACTGATCCTTTCAAGTGGAGCCTACTGGCTTGTTGGTATGGCTGATAGTGTACCTTTTGGAAAAGCAGGACTAAAGATAACGGTTGCCTTTAGGCATGATTTGGCCACTCATTTTTGCCGTCTGTGAGAAAAGGGATAGCAAAGACATAAAATTCACTTGCTGCTGACTGTATTTGGTACTTCGCACATACTAGGTTTGTGACAACCTTGTGAGGTAGGAGTTACTTGTTCCCATTTTTCTGATGTGGAAACTGCAACTGAGATATTGTATGCTGTTTGACTTAAGTTAATATTTACAAAACTGTGACAGGTATGATGGTGCACACCTGTAATCTTAGCACTTAGGAGGCTCAGGCAGGAGGATTGCCATGAGGTTGAGGACAGCCTGGAGTACACAGTGAATTCAAGGCTAATTTGGACTACATAGTCACACAAAAAAATTGCAAAACTCTGACATGATAGACTGGGCATTTGAATTCCCTCCATTTGTCTGACTCCCAAACTGGCTTTTTTATTCTATATTAGAGTGTCACTTTTAAGGAATATTATAGTATAACGTGTGTGTGTGTGTGTATGTACATGTGCTTGTGCATATATATGTGAACTTTACTATTGATATCTGGTGTGTGGTTTGTTAAACTATTATTTATTTGGAAATTAGAAAAGGCTGCCAGATTATGTAAGGAAAATAATTGGCATTTTCTTTGCTAAATGAGCACTCTTGAATTTTATTTGGGGGGGTGTAACTAGGGATTGAATCCAGGGCCTTTGCACTGAGCTACACTCCCAGCCTTATTTTTTTATTAATTATAATAAAAATTATTTATTTATTATTCTACTAGTTACCCAGGCTAGCTCAAATTTGCAGTCCTCTTGCCTCAGCATCCTAGAGTGCTGGAATTAAAGGCATGTACTACCATGCCGTTTCATTCCTAAATGTTAGAGCTATAGGGAGTTCCTTAGTAGTTTTTCTACAAATTTAATTTTATTTATGTTTACTGAGCATTTAGTGTGTGTTAGGACTTTTACCAGTGGTAGGCATATAAAAGGGAACAAAACAGACTTACTCCCTGCACTCAGTGTGCCTGTTGTAGTAAGCAAGACTGTGGATAAAAGTATAGATTGAATCACAAGTAAACGTGTGTGTGTGTGTGTGTGTGTAAAAGTCAGACTGAAGTTAGACAAACATATGTGCTTGTACAACAGTGTGAGCCATTTTAAAATAGGCTGTACACTCTACATATTTTAGAACAGTTGAACTGGAATATCTGGATATTTCTGAACTAAGCCAAAACTGAGTCAGTATTTCATTTCATTAATATATCCAGATTTGACTTGTTGGGTTGTTACATCAGATAATCAAGAGTTCAGAGCAGGTCGCGTTTTGATTTGCCAAGACTATGGCATGAGATTAATGATGTTAATATAGTATCTTTTATTTTCTATGTATTGGACTTTCAACCCTTGGTTACCTCATTTGATCCTTTGAGTGCAGAACTTGGTTATGAATCTAGATGTGTATAGCTGCAAAATCAGTGCTGTAGTCACCAGCCTACAGTGACAGTTGCCACCTTAACTTAGTAACTGTCATTTTTAGGTTGAAACAAATTTCTTTTAATTTTCAGTTTTAAAAGTTTAAAGCTGGCACACGAGTATAGAGGTTTAAGGTAGTAGACTGACAAGTTTTCTTGGGAATGCTGTTTGTACCTCCTAGCTGGGGGAGAGTGAAGCCTATGGGGTAAGACTGATTACTTGGACTGATAGTGAAGATTATGTGAATTGGATCATGTGAATTAGGTTTTAGTGCCTCCTTCCTAACTCAAGTGTGGTTTTTTTTTTTTTTTTAACTGTCTATTCATATGAGCCACAGAGGTCTACAAACACTACACTTGGAACTTACCAGAGCTGCTGACCTAAGATGATGATTATTCAGAAAAGAGAGTGAGCTGAGTAGGAAGAATCCTGGTTTTGGAGCCAAAACACCTAGATTCTAGTCATGTTCCTGTGATGCTGGGGAAGTTAGCTTCTTTCCCTGGATTCCAGTTGCCTTATCTTTGAAGATGAAGGTAGTTGTATCCACTTTACAGGGTTTTTGTAAAATAGAGAAAGGTAATAGTAATAGCTATCCCCTACTGATGGCCTACTTTTTAGGGGAATGAAAATCTGTTCCTGTCTTTGCTTGCTATAGGTTCTTTATTCAAGAAGAGAAAGTTCCAGCCTTAAAAGTACTGTATTAGATACAGAGTAGGTTAAGGATAAGCTAAGAGACCACACGTATTTTATAAATTCTACTGTGTGGTATTCTCTTATTCAAGACCTGCTGCCATAGGTCAAACAGTCTTCCAAAAACTCTTTGCCTTTGTGTTTTAGTAAGCACCGTGGGTTTGTCATTTCTTGTTGACTGTATGATTGTACTCTGGGTCAGAAAATGTGAAGACTTGGAATAACCTTTTGTATTGCTCAGTGGTGGTGCCTATATAGTTTGTAATTTATAAAATTTTATTTGAAAAACTTTCTACCGTGGAAATTTCTCAGTATGTAAAAAATAAGGGAAATCATTCAGTTTAACCTTGAATAGTTCTTAAAATCAGGCTATTTCACATGTTTTCCATTTTTTGTGTGTGTGTGTGGGATATTTTAAGACAAAAATGATGGCTTAATTGAAAGAAAAAGTTTTATAGATCACTTTCTATCAGCTTTAAAAAATTCTTGAAGATTAAAAATACATACTTGCTATTGAAGATTATAAAAAGACATGTAAAGTTTGACTCCAGGCCTTCTTGAGATATTATTTATTAGTTTCCAGTTACGATTTTCTTATACAGATTATTTTTCAATTAAAAATTTGTTTAATTGACATATATTGGCCATCTTTCCTTGTCTTCATATAAACCAAATAAAGTCCACTATTACAGTTGCAATAATATTCCAATATATAGATTTTGAATTTTTTTGTTTTGGATTTTTTCTTCAATGAAACAAATTGATGAGTATATTATCCAATCTCCCAAACATGATGCCAAGAATTATTTTTACAACTTTAGTTTCATATTGTAGGAAATGAAAGGAACTACACATGTCCAGGGGGAGATAAATATCTTCCCGAAGCACTAACCGTAGTAAAACCTGACTGCTTTCCTGGGAGGGAATACAAGATGGATAGGGTAAAGCTACAGAGAATCTATACCTGTCTTTGCTTGCTGTAGGTTCTTTATTCAAGAAGAGGAAGTTCCAGACTTAAAGTACTGTATTAGATACAGACTAGGTTAGGGATAAGAATGAGTAAGGTACAGAGCAAAACCAACAGATGAAGTAGAGTTCTATTTTCCAAGGCCATCTCCCTGGATCGGTGTGGGATGCTACAGTCCAGCTTTCATCAGCACGTATAGATTGGGCCTTGATGATGGTCTGTCTGGAAGTGGTGTAAGCTTCTCTCCCTGGCTGATCCCATCTGCCTCTGTTGGTAAAGAGTCTGCATGACTGGTAGTTGGAAGCCAGAAAAACTCTCCAGAGGGGTTCTCTTCTTCCTTTGACTGGAATTGTTAGGGGTGAGGACTCTTGTGTGGGCCTGATGTCCCATTAAGAAACAGTCTGAACCAAAAAGTCCCCTGCCCAGAGGAGGCAGATGAAGTTCTATAAGGTGGGTTGTGAGTTGAAACTGGTGAGGGAGTTTGAATATTAGAGTCTCTGGGAGTGTTGTAGGTCCTTTCCCTGAAGGACTGTGCCTTCTTGTCCCCAGTACTAATGCCAGGTACTCTGTGAGGCATAGATTCCACAGAGGAGGACTGACTGACCACCTGGCTGCTATGCTGAGAACTGGGTCGTGTTGTAACTGACTGTGATGGGGAAGTAATATCCATTGGTCGAGGTGTAGTCAGCCTTCTTCCTTGGTACCAACTTGGAGATTCCTTCTGGAAGGCTATAAGTCTCTTTAAGTTCTTTGTTCTCTTTTTTTTAAGATTGATAGCTCTTTGTCCTGGTTGGTACTGTTTGCTGTGCCTCCTCAATGGCTGCTTCTAACTTTGTGCTTATAAAAGGCAGTGAAGAAATCTGTTTGTTTCCTACAAAAGGGCTGATGATACAGCTCTTGTGTTTAATTCCCAGTAAGTTTTTGGAGGTTGCAGGCCATACTCAGCTGGCTCCAAGGTGGCTGCAAATGACAAGAGTAGTGAAAGGGCAAAAGAACTTGTTTTGGATTTTTGACACAGTTTCGCTATACATTTCAGGCTGGCTTGAGCTCACTGTAATCCCCTTGCCTTAGCTGTTCCCTAGTATTGAGATTCCAAGCCTGGGCCGCTACATCTGGCAGTGGATTTATAATTTTGTCTTGTTTTGTTTGAGATAGTCTTACTATGTAGTCCTGGCTGATCTTGAACTTGTGATCCTCCTGCCAGTTTCCCAGGTTGTTGGGATTACAGGTGTGTGCCACCCTACCTAGTCTTGGATTTATAATTTTTTAAAATTGTTTCCTAAAAAAGAATCAATAGGTTGTGTTACTGTTTTGTTCTTTTTTTTTGTATCAGAATCCCTTTAGTATTTTAATTACACATGTGTCTTTAATATATTGCATGATTATATCTGTACAATAAATTCTTTGAAGTACAATTGCTTGGTCAAAGATTACAGTGTTATAATATTAATTAAGTAAGCTATATAAAGAGTTTGATTATCTCTTAGTCCTCTTACCCCAAGAAACAAATGTTAACAATTTGTTTTCTATTACCACATAGTCTTTTTTCATAGGGGAATATGCAATCTTGTAATGGGGTTTCCCCATTTTTTTTGTAGTGGTAAAAATGGACTCTCCCTAGAAAAACCACAATTCAGCCTCTGTTATTTGCTTTACTTACTTACCATTATGTTGTAGACATGTTTCCAGATTAATGAATCTAACTTGTACTTTATTGTACCTAGATTTTGGCAGATGGTAATAAAAATATATATGTTATTTTCTTTTCTCAAGTACTTTTAGAAAAATACAGTCTCTCTTTTCCTTTTCTCCCCTTCTTTCCCCCCTACACTCCCTTTCTTCTCCTTTTCTTTTTCCTACCTTCTCTCCCCTTCTCTCTGATACTAGGGATTGAACTAAGGACCTTGCATATGCTAAGCATGAACTCCTACAACTCCTACTCAGTGACTTTTTTTTTTGAGGCAGTGTCTCACCATGTAGTTCAGGCTGGCCTTGGACTCACTATGTAGGCCTACGCTGGTTTTGAACTCGTGGCAATCCTCCTGCCTCAGCCTCCCGAGTGCTGAGATTACAGGTATGCACCACCATACCCAGCTGCTACACAGATTTAAGTATATAGCCTAGTGATTTATCACAAAATAGAAAGCACTTTTAGGTATGAGCCAGTTGCTTTCATAGAGAGAGTACTAGTTTATTTTCTAGCCATTGTCATAAACTCTGGATATCATTTAAAAATGTTTAATGTTTACTTTAATATATTATTAAAAATAACGTACACTTTTCAAAATTGAACCAGAAAAGGCTGGAGATAAAGCCTAGTGACAGAGCATGTGCTTACCATGTATGTATGAAGCCCTGGTTCAATCCTCAGTGCTTACAAAAATTAAACCCTTAAGTAAACAGTGACATATAGTAACAAGATGAATTAAGGCTTTTCATGATCCTTTTAAATCACTACACAAAACTTTTTTCCCTTTTTTTTGGTTCATTATTTTAGTTTTTTGAGAGTCTTGCTATGTAGTTCAGGCTGGCCTTGACCTTACTTTGTAGCCTAGGCTGGCCTTAAACTCAGGGTGATCCTACTGTCTCAGCCTCCCAGATGCTGGGATTACAGGTGTGTGTGAAGTCTGTTTTTAATAGCTGTATTACTGCTTTTTAAATTTTTGGTACTGGTGGTTAAGAAACACTTATGTATTAAGATTGATTCCAGTTTGACATTTTAAGCCATGTTGAATAGAACATTATAAATCTTTGTATGCTTCTGTGATTATTTCTTTAGGTGAAGGTATGCATATTAAAAAGTTTTAGGTTGCTAAATTAAAACTTTTTGTTTATTTGTTTTTGATTTTTTTTTTTTGATACAGAATTTCAGACAGGGTCTTACTGTGTAGCTGAGGCTGGCCTTGAACTCATGATCCACTTGCCTCCACCTCCCACATCCTGAGATGACATGTTTGTGCCACCATGTGCTACTGTTAAATTACACTTTTGAGAAGTAGGATCACTGTATACTTGTAAAAGAAATAGTTTTGTTGACATTTGACATTTTAATTTTTATTTCTTTCACCTGTCTTTAAATTTTTTTTTTTTTTGAGATAGTGTCTCTGTGTATCATTTTGGTTAGCCTTGAATTCACTTTGTAGTCCAGATTGGCTTTGAAGTTAAGGCAATTGTCCTGCCTCAGTCTTCCAAGGCTAGGATTATATGTATGCACCATTACATTCAGCTCTCTGCCATTTCTGAGAGATTAAAAAAAAAAAAGATACCTGTTACTGTAATATACATGTATTTGATTGCTAATGAGATGGAATGCATATAATAAATATTTAGTTATTGATCTTTTCTATTTCTTATTCTGTTACTTAACTCTTCAAGTCCTTTTTCCATTTTTCAGTTGATAGATTTATTTTTTAAATCTAATTTGGAGGAATTCTAGCTATTAAATATAGTAACTGTCATTTATTGCAACTATTTCTCCTAATTTGCAGTTTTATCCTCAGAAGTTTGTTTATAAAACTTTTGGTCATAATGAAAGTTTTGTTGGAAATAATTAATTTTTATGTAGTTATTCTAATATTTTTGCTGTGGTTTATGGCATTATGCTTTGCATTTAAGTCTTAGTCTCATTATATGCTGTGAGTTAGAGATCCACAGTTTTTAAAAATGGCCTTTTTTCGGGTATATTACTTGCTGATTGAGTGTTTTCGGCTTAATTTGAAATCATCCACATTTTATTTCCTTGTATCTATTTATGCTTGGTCACAGAAGATTCTTTTAAACTCTGTTCTTCCCTTTCCTATTATAGTCATTAGCCTCTGCAGGCACCTGGCCCAGCCATCAGATTGGCATATGCAGTGCTAGTTTAAAAATATGTTAAAGATTATAGAGTCTTTGTAAGTTCATTGTGAAACAGAAGATTGAGTTTACCTTTTTTTCTAAAAAAGTGATTTCATTGTGTTCTTGCTATGAATTAAATTGTTTTCTATCATTTCCATATCATATTTTCTGAAAGCTTTGACTCGGTGATTGTAAAATTTGAAGCAACAAAAAATGGCGAGTATCAATATTTTGGAGAAAATTTGAAGGCTAACATAATGCCTGGTGTATAGTACTAGCATTCAAGAAATCACGCACATTTCCTGTGGAACAGAGCCTTTCTGTAGTTTGGGGTCACAGGTGTGTGCTGCTGTGCCTGGCTAGGACTTCAGTTCTAAGCAGAGTGAGGAGGGAAAGTCTCATTGAGCAACAGACCTGAAGGAAATGAGGGAGCGAGCTGTACAAGCCTTGTGGGAACATAAGCTCAGATGGAAGGAGTAGAAAGTTTACTGGCCTAGAGCTGGGAGTGTTTGTAGCATTAGAACAGCCAGAAGGCTAAGGTTTGACTGGAGAGTAGAATGAGGGAAGAGAATAGAAGATGAATTCAGAGATAAAAGGAGAGAAAACAGAACAGATTCTATAAGGTTTCAAGACCTTAGTGGCCTTTTAGATCTGCATGAGATGAGGTTACTGAAGAATTTGTACCAGAAGAGCTAACACTTTAGCAGAATCACTGTGATTGCTGAGTAGACAAACGTTGCATAAAAAAGATAGAAGCAGGGAGACCAGTTCTAGGATTGACCAGTCTTTTTTTTTTTTTTATTTAGAGGAAAAAAGCAAAACGGGACAAAAGGTAGAAGTAATACAGAATTCCAAAAACAAAAACAAACCAGTAAGAAATCACTAGTTGATAAGTTGTATATTGTTATTTTAGAAGTAGTTTTCAAGGCCGGGAATTTAGCTCAGCAGTATAAGCACCTGCCTGGCAAGCATAAGGTCGGTAGTTTGGCACCTACCCCCCCAAAAGTAGTAGTTGTTCAAGGTACAAAATCAAAGTGTAAAAAGTGGACAGACAAATAATTCAGTCATGATTTTTCCAGAGAAATAGAGTAGACAGTTTAGAGAATTGGACTGTGTAATTGTGGGGATGGGTGGGTTTGACATTTGTAGGACAGGCTGGTAGGCTGCAGACTTAGGCAGGTTTTCTGTGTTGCTTTTCTTTTGTTTTTTTTTAATTTTTGGTTTTTAAGACAGGGTCTTGCTATGTGATCCAAGCTGACCTTGAGCTTGACAGTCCATTTGCCTCAGCCACCATTTTCCTGTCTCACAAGTGCTTAGATTACAGGTGTGTGGCACCTCACCTAGCTTCCCTGTTACATTCTTTTTTTCCTCTTGGTACTGGAGATTGAACCCAGGGCCACACTGAGTACATTCCCAGCCCTCTGTTTTCGTTGAAGCAGGGTTTTTAAGTTGCCCAGGCTGGGTTTAAATTTGTGATCTTTCTGCCTCAGCCTCTCAGAGTGTTTACAGGTATGTACTAACCTATTTGGCCACTGTTGAGCTGTTAAGGTGAAAAAATCTCCTCCTTTTTTTTTTTTTTTTTTTTGGTACTGGGGATCGACCTCATGACCTCACACTTGCCAGGCAGGCTCTTATGCTGCTGAGCTAAATCCTCAGCCCAAAAATCCGCTTCTTAAAACCTCATCCTATGTGGTCTTAAAAGGCTTTCCATTGATTGGGCGAGGCTTATTTAATGTCGGAAAGCTAATATATCGCTTCTCTCTATGTCTGCTGATTGCTAATTACATCTAAATCTAGAGTAGTGTTTTAACGAGCAAGTAGGCACAGTAGCCTAACCAAGTTGGCGCACAAAATTAGCTGTCACAATCAGACTGAGAGGAGCCCAAACTTTGGATTGAGGGATTCAAAATGGAAACAGAAGTAATTCACAATGAAATATAAATGGTATCAATCTTGTCAAGTCAGTGTCATTT
The DNA here is from genome assembly GCA_004027455.1 of Hydrochoerus hydrochaeris. Lineage (NCBI taxonomy): Eukaryota > Metazoa > Chordata > Mammalia > Rodentia > Hydrochaeridae > Hydrochoerus > Hydrochoerus hydrochaeris. Next base: position 20,353 of record PVLA01007746.1, on the reverse strand, counting down.
ATAGCAGTAACATCTAACAAGAATTTAGCCAGGGATAGTTTGGTTGGAAGATAAAAATATATGTCTGCTTGCCCTAATGAAATAGTTATGCTTCATGAAGAATCATTCAGGAACTCAGGTAAGGAACTCACAGTTGATGTCTGCTTATCTGCCTAGATATGTTACTAACCTCTTTCCCATACATCATCTGTATTAATCCTCTAAAAAACTTTGTAAGCTAGGCACTAATATGTCTTTTGTATGTAAGAGCATTAATACAGAGCAAGGGAAAGCAGGGGAGTAAGGAAGACAGGGTATAATTCAAACTTAGTCTCTGAGGTTCTTTTTTTTTTTTAGTCTCCGTAGTTCTAATATAGCTTCTTAAAGAAGAAACCATTCTTATGAGCTGACTATCCGTATTTTAGATGTAAACAGACTTTTCTAAATCTTAGGACTGTTATGTAATAGGAGTGCTATTCATGATATTGTATGTGTAGCTTATGTGATCAAGTATCTTCTTTTTAGAGAGGCCTTTTCTGACCCCCCAGTCTAAGATAGCTTCCTGCTTTTCACTCTGTTCTGTCACCCAGACTTATTTTTTTCTTCACTGTCTGAAATTATATTCCATGTTACTCTTCCCCTACTGTTTGTTGTCATTTTTCCCTTAGCAAAACCCAATTCCATGAGAAAAAGGTCATGTCTTCCTGTTTACTGCTTGGTAAATCTACCAGTTTCTGCATTAGTTCCTGCCAGGTACTGTATACTCAGAAATTATTTATTGAATAAGGAACAGGCATAAGAAACTGGAACAAGAAGGAAAGACTTTCTCCAAGCTTACTTAGGGATCTATATATAGCATTTCTTGCTTCCATAACCACAACTACTTTGGACTTAGTTCTCTGATTCAAATACTTAATTTCCAGTATTTTTTAAGTTGAAAGATTATCTTGGAAAAATTTTAATTTTGTTTTTAAAATCAGCTTATAATTTTTGTTTTGCTTTAAAATATGTTCTTTTCTGACTATAAAATTAATACATAATATGTATTACAGAATGTTGGGGTAAAAATGGAAAGAAAAGTAATCCTCAACTAAGGAAGTGCCATTCTTAATATTTTTAAATTTGTGTGTGTGTGTGTGTGTGTGTGTGTGTGTGTGTAGTTCAGGCTGGCCTTGAATGCAGGCTGGCCTCAATCTTGGACTTACAGGAGTCCTCCTTCCTCAGCTTCCTAACTGCTGAGATTACAGGTATTTGCCACCATGCCTGGTCATTTTTAATATTTTGATATATTTTCTTTTAGTTTTAAATCTTTACATATGTTTTACATGTTAGTTTTATATGCTTGATTTTACTTTTTATGCTTTGTATACTTAGGATAATTTTTCCTTTAATTTTTTGTATTTTGAAATGACTATACTATCTTTGATAAGCATCCCATAATTTGTCATTTCTGTGGATGATTCGAATCCTCATTTTGAATTACTAAAAATGTCATCATCTTTGTACATAAAATTTTGCTTTCATTTTGAATTTAGTATACATTTCTAAGAGAGCTCTATTATACTAGATCATCAAATGGTAACTGTTCAAGTAAAATTTTTTATTACAATAAAAGACATGGCCATGAATTCTTCTTACAGTACTTTGAACACACTTTTACCACCAAGTCCTCTTCATGATTTTAGTTGTACCATGCTGTCTTGATGTTCTTGTTGATGAAAAAATTTACTTTTTATGGTCATTTTAAATTTGGGGACGAGTAAAAAGTTGCATGGTGCCAAATCCAGTGAATGAGGTAGATGAGGATATACCTTAATATTTTCTGTTTAATGATATGCAACAGCAGCATTCACCATACTTTTGATCATATTTTCATAAAGACACTCATGAAAGAGGGCTTCTAGAACTGCTTCAGAAAGTGGCAAGAATGATGAGAGAACCATGTTCAAAGCTAGGGGGGTAGTATTTTGTGGGAGATTAATGGCAATGTCTTTTGCTATAACACATTTTAAAAAATTTAAACATTAGCATATATCTTGTACACTCCATGTATGTATCTTGTCACATTGGTTTTTAGAGTTTACCTTTCATTGCACCCTTACTAGGATTAAACATTATTGAGAAGTTTTAGCAAGCCTGTGGCTCTGTGTGGGTCTAGTAGTGTATTTTAAGTTGATAAACCTCATTACAAGTGGCAGCTCTTCACTCTGAGCAAGCTGAGTATATGGTGAGTGAGTTAAAACATGCTTTACTAAAAGGAGATGTAACAACTGGATGTGCTTGGCCAGGAAAAAATTCCAGAGATATTTTCAAATGCACGGCTATGCTAGTGCCAGCCCATACGGTCATATTGAATTGCCTGGGCACCATGTCTGGAGTTGAGCGTCGAGACCATTAAGTTAGAATGGAGTTCAGTTGCAAAGTATTTAACAAAACATAGAATCACTGGCACATCTTGTACATATTTACTGAGGACCTGCTAATGCTCTAGTCATGCAAAGACAGATTACATATAAACACTTTCAATTTAATATGAGGAAATTTTTTTTTTTTTTTTTTTTTTTTGTACCAGGGATTGAACTCACAACCTTGTCCTTGCCAGGCAGGCCCTTATACCACTGAGCTAAATCCCTGGCCCCAGAAAATTCTTTTCTTTACAAAATCAGAAATCATTTATTGGAGTCTGCAAAGTCTTTTATGTTATATTTGCTTTTTATTTACTAAACTTGTAATAAAAGGTAAATTTTAAATGCTTCATCTTTAAGGCAACAGGAAGTAAAAAATTAAAGATTGAAGTAACAATAGTGCTGTGATCTAAGGAATTAAGCCGCTATCATGTAATTAATTTCAAGGAAAAAGCATTTGTCAAAACAAATATTGCCAGGAGGATCCTGTAGAATTCACAGGAAAGGGCTTGACACATGTCCCTCTGTATTGCTAGCAGGAAATGGCTTGGGGATGACACACAAACCTATAGTGTCCTCAGGCAGTACGGGTTTGAGATATTTATGATGGTCATCTGACAATAGTGATTAAAAAAAAGAGGGAGGATGACATGTTTATTTTTACATATATTATCCCATAATTTGAAGAATTGGATATTAATTAATATGAGTAAGAGATTGAAAGATTACCTTTTATCTATCTGAGGTAGTCTCAGGCCTATAGAACAGTTGCAAGTACAATACAAAGAACGATTCGTTTCCCCTAAAACTTGAAAGTAAAGCTGACTGAATGTTGATACTGTAATATTTTAGCATCTATTTTCTGTAATGGTGGATGAATCTACATAAACCTAATATAAGAGTCCAATCTGTACAGTAACATTGATATATTACTACCATCTAATCCTCAGTTCAGAGTGTTACATTGTCTTTAATTGTCATACCTCTTTCAGTCTGGAACAATTTCTCAGTCTTGCTGAGCTTTTGTGTCTTTTATGCTTTAAGGTCAGTTGTTTCGAAGTACATATGTTAACTTACATTTATCTGTTGCTTCCTTGTGACTAAATTTAGGTGAAACATTTTTGATAGAAGCACAGAAGTGATAACAGTGTTCTCTGGGCCATCCTCTAGTATTTATGTCAGTATGAATAGAGATTACTTGAGTATGGTGTAACTAATAAGCCTTCTTTATTGTAAAGCTATCTTTTTCTTCCCTTTGTAATTATTTTGTGAGGAGCAGCTTTTTGAAAGTATATTTCATTTTCTTCAGAATTTCAAAGTTTTATTTTGTCAATAAGGACTGCTGCTTGTTTTATCTGTAGGTTATAGCCTGTTATTATCATTACTCATTTTTTTTTTTTTTATCGTACGGTGGATCAAACTCATGACTGCGTGCTTGCAAGGCAGGCGCTTATGCCGCTGAGCTAAGTCCCCAGCCCATCATTACTCATTTTTATGATCAGATTTTTCAGTTTAGCAGTGCCTATTTCAGTCAGTTCCTGTATCCTTTTGATGTGTCCTCATAATTGTTTAACTGGTTTTTACATTCTGTGGCAACATGTTCAGACTCATCTTGTATTTTCCCATCCTTAACCTTGGAACCAGCCATATTTCTTCAAGGAACTTTGGGTCCTCTTTGCCAACCATGTTAGAAAATTCATCTCTCTTTCTTAAAATGGCCCTTCTTTTCTGTGTATTTAAGAAGTCCCGTGAGTTCATTCTGATGTATTCAGTTCTTTTCCAGTCCTGCAGATTTCATTGAGGTCTTCTGTAATGTAACACTTTCCATAGTTCTAACTCCTTTCTCTAGCAGTGAGGAACCCATGTACCAAATTCACTTGCTTAATCCTAGGATTCATAGTATGTTTCAGAGTTGCTTATATTACTAAAAAATAAATATGGTAACTGTACTTAATATTTCCTTATGATTAAGAAAACGTTTTGGTTTGTGTCTGTATAGGTCACCTACTGAGTCTGAGTCAGGTAGGTTAGCTTTTTTTGCCCCTAGCATTGTGATTATACTAGTCACTTAAAACATGTTTAAGGCCATTTGTTTTTGCCAATAGTTCATTTTTGCTTTTCCTATTCATTATTGATTTTATTTTTTGAGTGTATAAAACATTTAACATAATTCAGAGACTAAAAACAACAGAAAAATTATGCTTATAGCAGTGTACTACCCTCTCATTCCCTGTCCTTTCCATCCTGTTCTTAGTGGATAATCTCATTTTTTCAGCTTTATCCTGCTTGGGTTTCTTTGTGCACTAATGAACAGGTATGTGTATGTATATTTTCTTGGTTTTGTTTCTTAACACAAAAGGAAATTATACACTGTATATACTCTTTTGCACTTTGCTTTTCCCTCTAAAGGTATGTCTTGAAAATTACTATCCATCCACAGAAGCCTTCCTTAATTTTGCTTTACTATCCTGTAATACTTCATTACATTTATATGCTATAGTTTACTCAGTCTCTTATGTGTGTAGGAAGTTTTCATCTTTTTGAAGTTACAGACAGCTTTCCTTTAAATAACTATACGTATGTATTTCCATATTATTATTGAATATATCTTCAGTGACAATTCCTAGAACTAGGATTGCTAGTTCAAAAGACATACATAATTCCTTTTTGTTAAATATTGCCAACATTTCTTCCAAAAGGGTTGTACACATTTGCCTTCCTACCAGAAATAGGTGAGAGTGCCCACAGAATTTGTTGTTATACTTCTGAATATTTGTCAATAAGTTAGATGACAGATATGTAGCTTTAATTTTGATTTCTTTAATTATGAGCCTTAAAATCATTTTCTGTCTTATGGATCATGGTTTTCTTTTGAGGTGAGCACTGAGGATTGAACATAGGGCTTTCACACTGAACTACATTTCCAGCCCTTTTTAAATTTTTATTTTGAGAAAAGTCTTGCTGAGCAACTAAGTTCCCCATGGTGGGCTTGAACTTGTGATCTTTCTGCCTCAGCCTTTCCAGTGTGCTAGGATTACAGGCGCACCACCATGCCTGGCTCATGTTTTTATTAAAAACATCTGTTCAAGTATTTTCCCTATTTTTCTGTTGGAATTTTTTAAAACCCAAATTAAGTTTTTAGGGATTTCAGGCCTTATGTTTTTGACATATGTTGTAACCACTTTTTCCACTCTGTCATTTGATTTGGTTTATGGTTTTAAAAGTGCTATGTAAAAGTTTAAATTTTTTTATGTAGCCAAATTATCCTCTGTCCTTTTTTTGTTGCCTTAGCTTAAATTTTTCTTTTTCTTTTTGGTGCTGAGTACTGAACGTAGGTCTCATGCTTGCTAGGCAAGTGCTCTGTCACTGAGTGAAATCCCCAACCTGTTCTGTTATTTTCTTGCATCAGGATTTTGAGTCAGTTAAATAATCTTTTCCCTATTTGGGACTACTTCCCTGTGCTCAAGTTTTGAAGGAATTTACTTACAGTTTCTTCTAGTACTTATAGTTTCATTCTTTAAATTTAAATTTCTGATCCTGTTTGGAGTTTTTGTGTATATCTGTGAAATATGGATCTAATTTTTTTCTCTTCAAATTACTAACCAGTTGTCTTAGCACTGCCTCTTGAAAGTTCACCAGTTATTTGAGCTGGTACCATTAATATGTGCTATATTTTTCTATGTACCCAGGCCTGTTTCTGGACTTTCTATTCTGTTAGACAGAACTGAGCAATGACTCGCAGGCTAAATCCAGCCTCACCGTGTCAGTGAAGTTATAGTGGAGCACAGCCACTGTCTGAGGGTGCTTTCATGATGCAGAAGAGGAGTTGAGTTGTTATGACAGAGATGGAGGCACACAAAGGTTAAAATATTTACTAGCTGGTCCTGTGAAGAAAAGCTTGCTGAACCTTACTCAACTAATTCAAGTGCATGCAGTACCTCACTTTTATTTAGAGAGGCTTATGTATTTTAATATCTGATAAGACTAATCCCCTGTTGTAGCTTTGTGTTTTCCATTTTTTAAAAAACTGAGTTTTGTTACAAAGTTATTTTTCTATTTGAACTTTAATATCAATTTGTCTAGCTCCATAAAGAATTTATGTGATTATTAGAAGAATGTTAAACTTACAAATTTTGGGGAGAAATGTCGCCTTTGTAATATTGAGTTGTCTTTTCCAGTGAGTTATGAAACAGAGAACCTATCAAAGAACTGATCCACAAAAATGCATTAGGCCACCATGATTTTACAGATTTCTGCCAAGACTTCAAAGAGTATGTAGACCAAAAGAACCATAAATTGCTCCATTGTATTGATTTTAGAAGAAATTTTCTTCTTTTTATGGGAATTACCTCTAATTTTATTATGTTTTGATCTGAGAGAATTATTTTCTAATCTTTGACCTTTATAGCATTAACTTCTTTGTTATTTATTATATAATCAGTTTGTAAGATTTTCATCTTTTAACAGGCTATATGAAGTTTAGTAACTATTTGTCAGTTATGTTTATTCTTCTGAATTTTCTTTTTGTTGTTATCTTGAGATGTCATGTACTGAGAATAGTATGTGTAGTATATTTTCAGTCTTTCCCTCATTTCTTAGATGAAGATTGTATTATGACAGTTTTTGGAAGTGTTGACAATTTGAGGTAGTTTGTAAGACTCCTAGTTTACCCAGTACTCGGGATTCTGAGACAGGCAGATGGATCACTGTGAGTTTGAGGCCAGCCTGGGCTACAGCCTAGAGTACAAAGCAAGACCCTATCTCAAAACAACAACGAAAACCAAACCAAGCCAGATCAAAACAAACCAAAACAAACTGAAAAACAGAAAAGACAAGACTCCTAGTTTCTTTACTGGATGAAAGCATCCAGTACTTGGGGAAAACAGATTGTGGGAAATACATGTGGGAAAGCATCCAATACTTGGGGAAAGCATCCAGTACTTGGGGAAAGCATCCAGTACTTGTGGGAAATACAGCTTTGTGTCCTGTAGACTTATTTAGTATTGGGAATTGAACCCAGGGTCTTGTGTGTGCAAGGCAAGCACTGTACACTATTGAACCACGTTTTTGGCCCTGTGAAAGTTTTTGTTTGTTGTTATTAAGTAGTTATTGAGAGAGAGAGAGAGAGAGAGAGAGAGAGAGAGAGAGAGAGAGAGAGAGAGAGAAGAGAAGAGAAGAGAAGACAGAAACTTCCTAAATTGCCCTGGCTGCCTGGGAACTTGGGGATCTTCCTTCCTCAGTCTCTTGAGTAGCTGAGATTGCAGGTATGTGAGACCTTTTTTTTTTTACCTGGTCCTGAATGTTTTTAGGAATTTTTTTCTCTTTTAAGTTGCTAAAATCCTTTCCCTACCATTTCTTTTTTCCTTAGCTGTATAGTTTTCAAAATATTACTTTTTCCCTCTTTTTTTTCTGTGGTGGGGGGAGGTTATTGGGGATTGAACCCAGGGTCATCAAACTGAGCTGTATCTCCGACCCATTTTTGAGACAGGATCTCACTACATTGCTTAGACTGGGCTGGAACTTGTGATTCTCCTGTTTCAACCTGCTATAATGCTGGGATTACAGGCTAGTGCTAACATGCTTGGTTGGTTGTTAGGTCTTTTTGAAATGGGGCTGTATGTATGTATGTCTGTATATATGTATGTATTTTTTGAGATAGGATCTCACTAAATAATTCAGGCTGGCCTTGAACTCATTATGTAGCCCAGACTGGCCAGGACCTCAAAGTGATCCTTTTTGCCTTAGTGTCCTGAGTGCTGGAATTATAGGTGTGTGCATGCCCAGCTTTGAAATATGACCTTTATCATACTGGGAAATTTGACATTTTTAAATTATGAGTAAGTTTTGAGTATTTTCAAATGTTATGCCACTACCATAGTTTGTTTACTATATAGCTTTGTGTAGTAAGTTTTAAGATTAGTTTTGATTGCACAGCTCTTTAAAGCCCTTTATTCTTGTTTTTCAGGTTATGATAGTTTGGCTATTCAGAGTTCCTTGAAATTTATATAAATTAGTGTTATATTTTTTGTCTTTTTAAAAAATTTGTCTTGTTTTTTGTTAGGATGGATGTTTTTCTTTCTGGAAAAAAATGCTTAGGACTTTGACAGAGACTGCATTAAATCGGGAGTATTGACAGCGTAAATCTTGTAATCCATGGCCATGGAATGTCTTACTATATATGTCCTTAATTTTTTTCAGTAATACTTTTTACTTTTGAGTTAAAATTAACATTGTGTATACACTTATCTTTATAATTTTTGTCATTTATTTTTTTTCACTGCTTCATAAACTCAAGTTTCCATCTGGTGTCGTTTTTCCCTCTGACAACTTTTAACATTTCTTCTAGTGGAGCTCCGTGAATTAGGTTCATGTAGAGTCCAGGAAGTCAACTGAATGAAGTAAATCAGGAAGGAGGAAGTACTGAACTTTGTTCATAGGTCAAGAAATATGAGGAATGTGACCTTTTAGACTTAATAACTTGTAGTATGATACCTGTTCTGATGGAAAGATTAGTCAAAGGAAATCAAGCAGCCTAGTCATCTTTTTATTATATGCACATTCTTTTGGATCTTCTGGATATCTAGGAACCTGATGAGATAATTATAGGCATCAAGGTTTATTGGAGTGTTGTATTTTAAGCTTTTACTACCTGTTTTGGTTAAAGCAAGTTATGGTTTAAAGTAAATTGTAGCTATTAACAATGAAAATCTGGGTCTACAGTGGCTTAAAACAATATGCCTGACACATGGAAAAAGCAGTTACAGAAGAGCATATTTTAAACAGTTTTCATTTATGTATGTATGCAGCTTTCAGTCTCTGTACCAAAGTTGTATAGTGTGTTTAGATCAGGGTAGAAATCTTTTTTTTTTTCTTTTAAATAAAATATTTGTCAGCTGGGCATGACAGTGCATGCCTATAATCCTAGCACTCTGCATGACTAAGACAAGAGAATCCCAGACTTGACCCCAGCCTGAAACAACTTAGACCATATCTTAAAATAAAAATAAAAAACAAACTTGGGATATAGCTCAGTGTGAAGGCCCTAGGTTCAGTCTCCAGTATGGGAAGGGGGACTAGAGAAACAAGAAGAAATGTTGGCTTGTGCTTCGAGTTGTGAACTTTCACAGATATGAACAGACCCTGCATTATGAACATTTGAAGATGCAAACAAATTGTGGAAGTAGCTTACGTGTCTCCTGGACATTGTCACAGTTGTGCAGCTGTGTGTTTACAGTGTGATAGTGCATGGCAGTGCAGTGCTCAGTAAGAGCCCAGGGTGTCCGGAATCAAGAGGAAAGGCAGTAGTGATGGAGAGGGGACTGCTAAAAAGCTCAGCACAGTAACCATGGAATCCAAAGTGAAAATAATTGAGAGAATGGAATGAGGCAAAAAGATGGTAGACATTGCTTTTTCTTTTTCGGTACTGGGGATCAAACTCACAACCGCACGCTTGCAAGGCAGGCACTTATGCCACTAAGCTAAATCCCCAGCCCCCGTTGCTTGTTCTTATGAGTTGCTTAACCATTGGCATGATTCTAAGGAACAAGAACAAGATCATGGAACATGTGAATTTTTTTGTGCTTTATGTTGTTTATGTCAGGTGTATAAGACTCTTTTTGTTGGATTATGAACAAATCTGACTCATGAACGTTCTCCTGGGATTGGAAGTTGTTTGTAAATCCAGGGGACTTACTGTGTAAATCTTATGTCCATTTTTAAAAAATTGACTATTTGTAATTGAATTTTCCTTAACTCATAGTTTCTTTTTTGTTTAAATTTGATTCTTTTAAACCAATGGAGATGTAATTTGCATATTCTAAAGATACATGGTGCAATGATAACTCATTGTCATATACAATTTTAGGACATTTTTGTTGCCTTAATAATGTAGGTTACCTTTTCACTCTCTCCCTTATTAATGCTTTTTAGTGAATAGAAGTTAATTTAGTCTAAATTATCAAATTTATCTTAATGGTTAGTAGTTCTTGTGTACTATTTAAGGAAACTTTGTTCAAGGTCATGAATAGTTCAATGCTTCTTCTAACAGTCTTATATTTTACCATTTCCATTTAGATTTCTGCTCTAGGTAGAATAGATTATGTGATGTGATACATGTATATATATATGGGGGGGAGAGAGACAAGAGAAGAGAGCGCATGTGCACAAGATAGAGCAGGTGAGCAAGAGAGAATATAAAGACCTGTCTTTTCCCACTGCACGGTTACTTTGTTGTTTAATCAGGTGAAATTATGTGTATCTGTGTTCGGATGCTGTTATTTTCTGTTGATCAGTTCGTCTACATTTATGTCTGTATAACTGCTTTTAAGTGACTGTAGCTATATAATAGTTCTTTTTATGTCATGCTTTAGATTCTCATTTTTTTTGTTGGAATCATTGGCATTTTATTGGTACTGTTGAATTTATCATTTCTTACTGCTTAAGCTTTTGGCAATTTTTCATTTCTCAGTTTTGTTTTGTTTTGTTTTATTTTTTAAAGACAGGGCCTCGCTTTGTGAGTTTAGGTTGGCTTTGAACTCACTATTTAATCCAGACTAATGTTGAACTCATGGTAATCCTCCTGCTTCAGCCTCCTGAGTGCTGGGATTTCAGGTGTGAACCACCATGTCTGGTTCTTGGTTTTTATTAAATGATGTAACTTAACAGGTACTTGATTTAGTAGTAGCTGCTGTTATTATAAATAGTCCATTGTATGCACTGCAATTAATGTCTTGGGGTAGGTTTTATATTTGAATCTTAGATGAATCTCCCAAGATATACACAATAATAAAAAAAAATTGTGATGTGATATGGTGGTTCTCTAGCTTTGGCTGATATCAGTGATAGATGCTTTCACTATTTCTTTTTTAAGATGACTTAAAATAGAAGTGGAAGTATGATTTTTTTTCTTTTTTGATACAGTCTCCCTCCCTCCCTCCCTCCCTCCCTCTCGTTCAGTTTGGCTTCGCACTCACAGCAGTCCTCTTCCCTCAGCCTCCTGAATGTGGAGATTACAGGCTTGTATCACCATGCCCAGTTTGACAATGTTTTTTCTCTTGTTAAAATTATTTTCCCCTCTAAGCAGTGTTATGCTATAGGTGCTTTGCTTATGCTGTTTCTGCTCTAGCAACATAGCATGATCATTTCTGTTTTATAAAAAGAAAAAGAAGCTAAGAGATCAGTCCATCAAATTACCCAGAATCACAGAACTTTTAATTGGCAGGGGTCAAGTTTTGCACCAGGGATGCTCAACCTAAACATTTTCCAAGCAGACTTCCTCTCTGACACCTTTCTTCATGACCAAGTATCTCTTGGCCATTTTTCTATGAACTACTTTTCAGCTAACTCCCTTTCCCAGCGTCTTTTCGTAGTATAAAAAGTTCTGGAAGTTTTGCTTTTAATGCTATCATCCAAGTGTAAAGCCCTAGGAAGCGTATTATATGCACATTCTGCCCCACGGCTTTCTCAGTGGAGACTTCAGCAGATTCTTATCTGTGTCCTCCTTTTGGAACTTTTGACACATTCAAATAATTAATGAACTTTTCTTCTTTTATGTAGGTAATCCAATACTTCAAGGAGAAAAAGGGTGTCTGCCTATCTGAAAGCAGGCTTTTTTTTTCTTGCCGTGTTTGGAAATGTTGGATATTTTTCTTCCCCTACATTTTTAATCCTTGCTTATTGTAAACAATCTGGAAAATAAGAGAAAGGAATAAGGAGAAATAGTAATTTTGGATCTGTAATTAATAGGAAGATTATAGTTGGAGCTGATGTTATCAGCAAATACTTATTTTACTTTTTTTGGGGTCAATAATGTGTCAAGAATTATCCTAAGTGCCAAGGCAGTAGATGAGTAAATCAACCAAGCATCTTGGTTAAATTGACTAAAGGAGCCAGCGTAGAATGCCAGGGTCAGCTTTTGAAATCTTACTCTATTACCAAGGTTTCCTTGCCTTTAACCTCAGTTTTATGATTGTGACGACACAAGTGTACAGTGTCAAATGACATGTAATACATCCACTGCTGGAACTTTGAGTAACTGGTTCCATGTATACCTGGGGTCTTGGGTGAACCTCTTTAAAGTAGTTGAACAGTCACTTTCCTTTGCTATTAAAAAGAGATATGTCAGGGGCTTGGCATGTAGCTGTGCAGTAGAGTACTTGTCTAGCATGTGTGAGACCCTGTGTTCAATCCTCAGAAAACTGAGAGAGATATGTCTAAGGAAAATTTAGATAGAATTCATCAACAGAAAAAAAATGAAAATAGTAATTAAATAATTAAGCCAAGTGTGGCAGTGCATGCCTGTAATCCCAGCACTCGGGAGGCAGAGACAAGAGGATTGCCACAAGTTGAAGGCCAGCCTGGACTACAGTGTGAGATCTTGTTTCAAAAAACAAAAACAAAAACAAAAACAAACCTCACTTAATTACATTTTATTTGTAAAACTGAGAGCATACAGACCTGCTTTTATCCATTTTTAGTTTAGATAATTTTAAATGTTTCTCTAACTTTAAACCATTGGGCACAGCCTTTATAATTTTTTTTTTTTATATATACAGGCAGTTTTCCCACAGCACCCATAGATTTAACCAACCTCAGATTGAAAGTACATCTGTAATGAGAACAGATACAGACCTTTTCTCTTGTCGTTTTTCCCTAAACAAGGGAGTGTAGCATAATAGAAGTTTACATAGCATTTATGGTGTATTAAGTATTAGAAGTCTAGATGTGAAACAGATAAAGTGGAGGATGACCGGTAGGTTATATGCAAATGCTCTGTCATTTTGTATAGTAAGGGACTTGAGCATCCTAGGGTTTTGGTATCTGAGACAGGGTACTGATCCCTTGTGGGTGCTGAGGGAAGACTGCATACCATTTGTTCTTTTACCTACTGTTGCATAGCTGTAATATGCAACAGTATGATGATCCTTCAGGACATTATGCTAAGTGAAATAAGCCAGTCCCAGAAGAAAAACTACCGCATGATTCCACTCATGAACGAGTGAGCATTGGGTCTTGGGGCAAAGGTCAGTGAAGGCCCTGGATTCAATCCCAGCACCAAACAAAAGTTTTATCCTAGGTATAACATACTTTTACTTATTTATTTTTGTAGACTATTATTTTTAAGCGGAATTTAATTCACAGCAGAATTGAGAGAACAATACATATTCTCATATTCAGTATCTCATAATCGCTGTTCTTATACATGCTTGTAGTTTTATAGCCCTAAAAGTCATCTGTGTTCCATGTATTATATTTTTATAGGAAACTGTCATTGGACTTTTATATTGTTATTTTCTGTCCAAATTTTGTTTGGGTTTATACTTCTTAAAGATAAATTGCTATAATATTATGTCCACTGTTACATACTATTCTTTGAAGTTATGTGTTAGTAAACATTCTCCAAAAAGTTACGATCTTTTAGTCCAATTTCTCTATAGTAAGTGTAAAAAGGTGCTAATTTGATAGATAAAAATTTGCATCTTCTGTCACTGTTTGAGTTACTCATTTTTGGTGTCCACTTAGATTCCTTTTTTGAAATAGCCATACTTTTTGCTTATTTGCCTGTGAGGGGGTTAATTTTGGTTTTCTAACTGATTCACAGGCTATCTGTGTAAGTCAATTATTTATTGTTCCCATATTTGTCATTAAAACTTAACCAGTTTTGAATATTCTGAAGTTTAATTTTTTTTTCATCTAGTCAAATCTGAGTCTGTTTCTGTTTACTATCATGTTCATCCTTTGTTTGATTTGATGAATTTTGTGTTTGGTTTTAGTGGTTTTATTTTTCCACACTTTTTTTTATCTGTAATTATTTTGCTATGTGATATAAAATTGCATTTAACTTTTATTTTTAATACTTTACTGAATTATCCCTTCCTCATCAATTTGAAGTTGAAACGAATATAATCCATACTTCCTAAGCACTAGTTTTCAAGTGGATGGGCTGGGCTGGGATTTTGCTCAGTGGTGTAGAATTTGCCTAGCAAGTCTTGGGTTCACTTCCCTGACACTACAAGTAAATAAGTCAATGGATAGGTAGATGGGCAACATGAAAATATGCCAGTCGCAAGTATATGGGATGCTCCCCTCCCACCCGGGCAATCGGTAATATGGAGACAATTTTGATTGTTACACTGTTGAGTGCTGTTAGCAGTTAGAGGGCAGGAATGCTGCCAGCATCTTGTAATGCACATGACAGTCCCTACAACAGAGAACTATTTGTTCAAAAATGTCAGAAATATGGAAGACTGACCTATCCAAGAGTCTAGTTAGTACTGGATGGAATCTTTCTTGGTTGTGGGATCAAAATAGGGGTTATTTGCATTTTTATCTATTTATATATAATTCTTCTTGGTAGATGTAGGAGGCAAGAAATGATAACTGAGCAAGGCAGGATATGAATAAACTAGGTGAGTATGTCAAAGGGCTTTCCTTTCCCAGAAGTGTTGGAGTTTTAAAAGAGGATTTACCTTTCAGATTGGCTAACCTCATAGTTTCATCTGGGAGATTGGATGTGGGAAACTACCTTCTTGTTTCTTGCAAGGCTCGTTGGGTTTTTCCTGCTTCACCTTTTGTGTCATTTTGTCTTTTGCTTGTAAAGAATAAAATTCTATCTATCTATCTATCTATCTATCTATCTATCTATCTATCTTATCTATCTATCCTATCTATCTATCTATCTATCTATCTATCTATCTATCTCTGTCTGTCTGTCTGTCTGTCTGTCTGTCTGTCTGATAAGAGGCCTTTCTATTCTGAACCGTTACCACTTGTCCCCACAGCCCCATATAGCAGATTGAGAAAGGTGATGGGAAACAGGAAAGCTCTGTATTGTGTTTTCTAAAGTGGATGTGTTGCTTGTTTCTCCCAGGATACAGTATTCAATGAAGTAGGAGGAAGGAAGGAATTATTACTTGTGCTGTTGTTCTAGTTCACTGTTTGCCAGTATATGCTGAACTATTATTAAGAGATATTACTATACAAGGGGGATGTTCATGTCCAACAAACTTGGGAGGTGGGATTTGTAAATATAGCATGATTTGTAAATATAGTACATTACATAGCCTTTAGTATATTAATGGAATGTATTGTAGTGAGGGCGAAGGAGGGAGAAGACAGAGAGAGAGACAGACAGACATAGGTACAGCATTCCTCAAATGTAATTAGACCCTCCGAGACTCTTTTTTTTCTGTGAACATCTCTTGGACCCCTGGAATACTCTTTTCGAAGATGATCCTCTAATCAGTGCAGCTTGAGAGTGGCATTTTCCTGTTGGTGCTTTTATAAGAGAAGGTGGAAAAATATTTAGAATGGAGCCACTATTTAGGTCCACACAAGGTTTTATTAACTACAATTTTTATTAAATAGTATACCTTTATCTTTTCAAAATCAAATCTTGTGAGAATGTATTCTAAGTTTTTAGCTTTGTACTTTTTCTTGGGGTACCTGGAAGTAGAGGGGATGGGGCCTACTACCAGTCTTTCTTCAATTCCTTCGCCATTCCATTACATGCTCATCCTTTCATGTTTCCGGGTGTGTTTCTTTCTCTTTGCCACTCATGGACATTGCGATATCCAAGATGAGCTTGAAATTACCAAGCTCGAGCTGGGGATTTAGCTCAGTGACGTAAGTACCTGCCTGGCGAGTGCGAAGTCATGAGTTCAATCCCTGGTACCACCAAAAAAAAAAAAAAAAAATTTACCAAGCGCAGGGGATGGGCTGCAGAGTCTCTGCTTGTATCTTGTTTGTTCTGCTAAGGAATCCTGCTAGTTTTATTTATCCCCAGGTTCCTTGAAAATAACAGTAGAAGGAAAATTACATAGAAACCTTATTTCCTTCTTTTCTGTCCCCTCTTCCCACTCAGGATTATTTATTGCTGCTACCACTCCGGCTCTGTTTCAGGCCTAGGGCACACTGGCTTTTTCTGTAGATCATGGTTGGTTTTGGGGTCCAGAGCCCTCCTCCTTGCCCACTTCCCATCCGAGAGCTTACAGGGTATTACTGTGGAAGCCCATGAGTTTTTCCAGAGGCAGCCATCTGGAGCCATTCTGTGAAAGTTTCTGAAGTTAAGAGAAGTAGAAGATAACACATGGGAGAAAGTGGCAACTTGAAAACCCAGGGCACATAGTACTTTTTAAATAATTCATTCGGCACTAAGCACTAGGCTGTCTAGTTTCAGTCCCCTCTATGTGACTTATATTTGTTTCATCAATAAATTAACTCATTCAAGCTCCTATACACATATTGAATGAGTGGCTAAATCAGGATTCTGATTTTTTTTTTTTTTTGGTCTTTTTTGAGGCAGGGTTTCATTATATGGTTGAGGCTGGTCTTGAACTCACTTTGTAGCCCTAACTGGCTTCGAACTCGCGGTGATCCTCTTACCTCAGCCCCCTACCTCAGCTTCCTGAGTGCTGGGATTACAGATGTAAATCAGGATTCTAAGCTTCTCTGTTTGGTTTTAAAGCTTTTGGTTTTCCTACCACATCACACTTCATCCTTGATCAGAGCCGACTGTGTGCTCTTAGAGAGACTAGAACTCAGTGATGCCTCCTGTTGTGGCTTACATTCAGTATTTTCAAATAGATTGTCTGGAAGTACTGTATGGAGCCAAACATTTTAAGGCTTAAAGAACGCAAAAGGGAAAATTTGAAAGATGGGTGTATTCTCTAAAGACAATAAACAGGATCTTGGAAGCTTTGGTAACTTGAATAGATTTACAGTATCCTTGTTGAATAATGCTATGCAACAAATGTAGTTTAAATTTTGTGCCCTAGTCTCAGAATTTTAGATTTGGGGAGGAATTTTAGAGAGGCTGTTATCCATAAATGAGCTGTTAGTCCTTCTGAAGCACAACTCTCCCACTTCCCCTTCTCATTAAGTTTCCATTTAGCCATTAGGTAGGAGCTTCAAAAGGGAAAATCCAATCATGTATAATCTCCAGCTAATGGGCATCTATTGAGCGACTAGGTCACCATAAAGAATAATTACACAGTGCCTCTTTGTGCAGTAAACACAAAAATCAAAAGATAATGCATTCCCAAAGCAAGCCAGATTGTTAGTGGCTAACAGCATCCTGGTCTCCAGGGAAGAGATTGAGGCACCCACCATGCTTGTGAGGGGAGATTGCAAAACCATTCTCAAAAAACAAGGCTATCAAGGCAGGAGAAGCAGAAAGGCAGGGGCACTTCCAAGGCTTTGTCACTTATAATTACTGATCGTTGGGTTGAATTACTGAATAGCAGACATTCTAGAAAATGTTTCATGCAATCATTGGGAACTTTGTGGACGTCTAGGGTTTCTTACCACAAGTAAATAACAGTGATGACTGAGGTGGAGCTGCATCCCTGTTCCCATAATGTAGCCTGTTTTCTGAGCCTGGCTAACCTTCATAAATGAAGGCTTTATGCTTACTTTTGTCCAGCCACCAACTATTGATATGTGAAAGACAAGCATAGTTCTCTTGACCCAAATGGCATGTTAGCCACAAGCCAAAGAGTTCTTGGGGTTCTATTGATACACTCTAGTTTGGGTTTTCAAAATTATGTCTTGTAGTAATTTAGGATCTGCAAAAGTCGGCATAATTCAAATAACCTGTTTTTCCCCCCTTAGAACACTTCAGTTATGGAAGATCAAAATGAAGATGAGTCCCCCAAGAAAAATACTCTTTGGCAGGTAGGAATAATAAGATAGCAATTAACTTACTGTAGATAAGATGCTCCCTTACCTAATGCCCTTGATGAAATCAAGAGCCAAGTTTTTAAAAGTTTTCTTTTGTTTAGTTTTGCTAGTTTTGGAAACTGCCATAGTTTATTATCTTTTCCTTAGGGAATTGGTATTACAAATAAAGAATTTCAGTTTTCACAAAGATTCTCAGGTGGCTGTAGCCTAAAATGTTTTTTCTATCTGTGGTCAAAGGTGGAGAATGGTGTTATCTTAGATCACTAAAGTGGCACCATGCCACACACTGTTGTATGTATGCACTGCTATTTTTTCCTTCATTTGTTTCCTCTTCCCATTATTTGCTTGCATTCTCTATTGCTTTGCCTTTTCCTGTTAATCTCAGTCTTTTCTCTTGGCTCTATTGCAGTTTGCCGGTTTCCTTTCAATCTCCCAATGTTTTTTAGGGGGTGGGGTGGGATAGCGTAAGAGGAGCATATAAAGTTTCATAGTTTGATGTTTTCACAACCATTATGGTGTACATCATTTTCCCCTTTGTGAGGACATGAGTAAAGGCAAAACATTCTTAAATCTCTAGAGAATACTATAAAAATGTAAAAAATTATAAATTTCATTTTATTTGAAATTAAAAAGGAAGGTTAGTTAACAAGAGTAGCATGCACCTAACAAACTTTTAAGATACAGTGAAACAGTGCTAGGAACATTTTTGCTGGGTTCAGTAGGTTGGAAATAGAGTATTTTCTTTATTGAACATTGAATGCAAACTGAAATCTGTACTGTCCATTATGTTTATTATTTTGCAATAGAATTTCTTCATTTAGTATTGATTTTTCGATTCACAGTGGTTCTTAACACTTTAGCTTTCAGTTTTTCTTTCTTTTGCTTTCCAGTCAGCTAGTTAATGGTACAGAATTCCCTAGGGAGACTAGATGGTTAGGAACCCACTGTAAACGAAATAATCCTTTCACTGATTGAATGAGATAATGCTATGAAAACACTTTGTAAATTATAAAGCAATACATAAATGCTACCATTATATTTAACCTATCATGGAAAGTTATTATAGCAAACTTAAAAAAAATTGGGAATAAAGGGGGAGAACATAAACTTTTCTTTCTCAAGGTTAGGCACCTTTGGCATTTCGATGTATATCTTTTACTTTTTTTTTCTCTTTTTAAAGACAGGGTCTCACTATGTAGCCCAGGCTGGTCTTAAACTCATGATCCTCCTCCTTCAGCCTCCTAAGTTGTGTGATGATAGGTGTGTGCCACCATGTGGGGTTTATCCTTTACTTGTCTTGATTTCTCTCTTCTCAAAGTATTATGATGATCATAGTGTTATATAAAATTCTGGCTCTTGCCTTTTGTTCCTTAATGCTATGTGTTAATCATGTTCTCTTATTACAGTGTTACTTTATAAACCAAATTTTAATGGCTACATTATAGCTCCTCTATGTAGATGTGTTATAATTTGCTTCAGCCAACTGCCTGTAATTATTTTGATTTTTCTCAGTTATAACATTGTGGTAGATATCATTATGCTTAAAAGTAGTGCAGTAGCCTTTTTAAAAAATTCCTTTGATGTTCATCATAACAAAGAATTTTGCTTTCTGTCTTACTGTTTTGAACTCTGGTTTTTAGGTCTGTTAGGCAAGTAAAATACATATTAAAAAAAAAAATCCCTGTTTAATACTGCCCCCTGGTGGTACTCTATCTAATGAGTTCTGCCTTGACCAAGTTAAAAGGGGGAAAAACATTCTTGAATAATTGGTTGGGAGACAAATGCCTTCTGACCTTACCTCTAAATGTGATCTTAAATACTTACTTCTGATATGAAACTTACAAGATTTTATCAAGGAAGGTCAAAGATTCTTTGATATTTACAAAGGATATCTCCTTTTTGGGATAAATTCAATCTACTTTAAATTAGGGAACACACTGATGATAACAAAAGGTCTTGGTTCTGTGGCCGCTAAATTCCTAATGGAGCTATTAGACATTTGTCATGCAGCTCTTTGCTTCTTAAAATTTTCTTATACTGCATGTTATTCCTTCTGGTATTATACACAAGGCTATCAGAGAAATGATGGCAAATATTTGACAAAAGTATAGTATTGAGGTCATTTTGTTTTAAAACAGAGAAGTTACTGAGCTCCATAGCATCAGCAGTACAGTAATTGTGGTTGAGGCTAGGGATTCAGATTATCTTTGCATGCTGTTGTCCAGCTGCAGTGTATGTGTGTAGCTAGGTTGCTCACTTTTCCCTCCCCTTCCCCTTCCCCTTCCCCTTCC
>PVLA01007745.1:0-100047 GCA_004027455.1 Hydrochoerus hydrochaeris | reverse complement strand
TTTAAAGACTCATTTTTTTAAATTTAAAGAGAAACAAAAGCATGTAAAGGGTAGAGGTAATACAGAATTCAAAAAAAAAAAGATAAACAATAAGAAATCACTAGTTAATAAATTACATATTGTCATCTTAGAAATAGTTGCTCAAGTTACAAAATTCAAGCATATAAAGTAGATAGTCAAACAGTGAGAGTGTAAAAAGCTACGCATGCATGAATCTCTGCATGTATTTCTATACTTTCTGTTTTAGAGGGAAGAAAAAATCTTAGCAAGACAAAACAAAACAAATTCCTATAAGAACATGAAATCAAAGAGTCATATAAAACCGTAGTGCAAGGTGATCTACAATGATTACTGTGTTGTTTCTTATTATCTTCAATAGAATGTCATATCATTAGGCATAATTGAATATAGCAGTATAATTGAGTATATCAGTAAATAATAATAGCAGTAAAAATAAAACATTGTAGACAGTATAAAACTTCAAAGGCAGGTAATAATTAAACCATAGTGGATATTCTAGTGGATCTTGTCATCTTAAGTGCAGTTGCCTATACTCTCAGACTTGATACTATCAATCATACAGCTTTGAATAAAATCCATCAATACAAAACCGCTATTGAACAAACCAGATTCGATTACAATCAATCATGGTAAAACAGTGTAGGTTTTACAGAGCTTTAGATTAAGTTAATAGGAAATTAAGGATGATTACCATACTAGATCCTGTTATTTTCGGGATTACTGTCTGTGCCCTCAAATCCAGTACAGGTAGAATGACTGGAACAGAATATAATCCATCTAAGCAGAGTAGTGTGAGTAATGTGGGTTTTAAATCCTGATGCACTATTAGCAATATAATGTATCAAGGCCATCTATGTTAGAGTTTCTAGTTATCCTTCTCTGCCTCATTTCTGCCATGCTATTTTCCCACCTTTGTTTGTCTACTTTTCTCCTTCATTCTACTGCCTGTCCCACTCATTGAGGCCTTTCTACCACTGTTCCTAAAATCCTGGTATTTTTTTTCTCTCTCTAGAATGTCCTTCAGTATTCTATGTAGGGTTGGATTGGTGGTCACAAACTCCCCCAGTTCCTCTTTGTCATGGAAGCATCTTGTTTCTCCATCAACTTCTAGTGACAGTTTTGCAGGGTACATCAATCTGGGCTGAAGGTTATTCTCTTTCAGGGCTTTGAATACTTCACTCCAAGCTCCTCTCGATCTGATGGTCTGTGTCAAGAAGTCAGCCATGATTCTGATGGGCTTACCTTTATAGGTAATCTGTTTCTTTTCTCTGACAGCTTTTAATATCCTGTCTTTATATTGAATTTCTGGTGTCTTGATTATTATATGTCTGGGTGTAGATCTGTTTTGGTTGTAGGTGGCTGGGGCTCTGTATGCCTCACACAACCAAATGTCATTTTCTTTTCCCATACTTGGGAAGTTTTCCTTAATTATTTCCATGTATAGCCTTTGTAATTCACCTGTATGTATTCCTGCTTCTTCATTCACGTCTCTTATTCTTAAATTGTAGATTCTCTTGTCATCTTCTAGGCTTTGTATTGTTACTGCCTGTTTCCTTGTTATTTTTAAGAGATCTTTCCTTTTTCATGATCACACATTGCAAACTTGTCTTCAAGTTTTGATAGTCTATCCTTAGTTTCTTTTAAGGCATTTTGCCAGCTTTCAATGGAGTTTTTAATTTCCTGATAATCTCTTTGAATCTGCCTCATGTATTCTATATTTTCTTTATATTCTTTATCGAATGTTTCTCTCCTTTTTTTGTGTTCCTCCCTTCTTCCATCTGTATCATCCTGAGAGATGCTTCCTGAGAGCATTTCTTTTATTACTTTACTCATATCCTGCTTTACCTGATTTAATATTTCAGTTTTGAGCTCATCTACAAGGTCCCAAAGATATCTCTTAATGTCCATTGAAGCCATGTCTGATGTTGTGTGTTTACCGCCCTCAGTTACCCTTGTTTTTCCTTCTGGTTCAGTGTTCTCAGGGTTCTGGGCTGGGGACCTCCTCCCACCTCTCTCTCCTGTCATGGCCTTGGCTTCCTCCACACAGGTTACAGTGTAGGTCCCAGCCCCCTTCTCTGTTGGCCACAGTTCCTCTGAAGCACACTGGTGAGGGAACCCTGCCCTCTCCTGCCTGCTCTTGTCACTGAGGTGTAAGCAGGCTGTGTATGCCTGCCTCTCCCCACCGGGCCAACCAAACTTCAGGGGCCTTTCACCCAGTTAGTGTGTGCCAGGTGCAGTGAATCAATTTGGGAAGGCTCATTGGGTCCTGGCCAGGGGCACGGCCCAGTCCAAGCAAATCCCACGAATTTGCTCTGGGGAGGGAGCAACCAACTGAAGTCACTCCCAGGCTCCTCCTGCCCGATTCCAACATGTCGCCCATTTGGTCATGCCCCTTCCATGTCTCATTCCCAGCACTGACCGTGGATTAATGAAAGTCCCTTCGCTGGCTCCACTCTCTGTTGGGCTCACCAACCCCCAACCTCAGCACTGAAGTTCTTCCTGAAAGTGGTGGTGGGAATGAGTCTGGGCGGCTCTGCCGGCCAGCATGGATCCAAGCTGGTGCACACTTGCCGGGTCACCATGAAAACGCTGTGTCCTCCAATCTTCAGCTGTCTCAGTTGTAGTCCTGAAGTATTTGATGAGCTTTTTTATGTTTTAATTTCTTCCTGTGTCAAGAAGATCCATCTCCCCCTGTCTGGGTCTCCAGGGTGCTTTATTGTGGTGTATGAGTTGTTTCTCCCAGGAGGCTTTGTATTTTGTTGCTCACTGATCAGCCATGTTGTCTTCTCTCATCGTGATCTACTAGGATTCATCACAGTGATGCATGGATGGTCCATTCTCACAGTCACTCATCTTCAAGCCACACTTCTCTCGTTTCTTTCTGCCATTTCCCCAAGAAGGCACATCTGTCCATCAAGGCCCATAACCTGAGT
Source organism: Hydrochoerus hydrochaeris (assembly GCA_004027455.1). NCBI lineage: Eukaryota > Metazoa > Chordata > Mammalia > Rodentia > Hydrochaeridae > Hydrochoerus > Hydrochoerus hydrochaeris. The sequence continues at coordinate 97,093 of PVLA01007745.1, read as the reverse complement.
TGTCCCACAGGCCCCAAACACCCCGGAAGTAGTTACCCTGACCATAATGGGCTTGAATTCCATTCAGCCACTGTGTCATTTTATATGTGCATGAATCTACATTTGTGCCAATGGGATCATGTATAGAAGGAAGAATAATGGCCTCTCCAAGATGTCTAGTTTTTAATCCCAAGAGCCAGTGACTGTGTTCCATTGCATAATGAAGGGAGATTGAGGTAGCAGATGGAAATTCAAGTTATAGATCAGCTCACTGTAGGCTAAGGAAATTATCCTAGGTTATCCAGATGGGCCAAGTGAAAGCACAATGGTCCCTAAACAGGAGGAAAACAGGCAGGAGCATCAACATCAGTATGATGCAATGTGAGGAAGAGTCAACTCGCCATTGCTGGCTTTGAAGATGGATGGGGTCCATGAGTCAAAAAGAGGATATGGCAGCATGTCCAAGCCATAAAAGCCATAGAAAAAGGACACATACCATAAATACTGACATTATTTCCTTCCCAGGTCTTTCAGTCTCCTTTCCCTGTCTCCACTTTCCACCCCATGTATAAACAATTTTAATAACCTGTGTCCATTAATGCACTTTCACACATAGATATACATACATGGTGTACATACGAATACACATTTATTTATATATGCAGACAGGTCATTTTAAAATTATTCCATGGAAACAGAACCAAGATTCTCACTTTCATCATACTTGAAGTTCTCAGGTAGCTTTAAGAACTAAAGGCTGCAGATGACACCACTGGGCTGGGAATCTCGCCTGCCTTCACAGTGATTTTCTCAGTGGTCTGAATTCAGAACCAGAGAAGAGAGTTTCACAGGATCTGATCTGTTGGTGACAGGATTTGAGCTCTTGCATTAAGCATCAATATCTGAATGTGAGAGACACATTGAGCGCTTTTACCTGTGTGGATCAATATATGGCCTTTTCTTTTTGACTATTTTGAATTATTTTTTTTTGTAATTTGATGATATATTGTCCCTACTAAAATATAAATTCTAAAATGCTGTTCTTTGATAGTATTATACTACTGTACACTTATAAGGTTTGGGAGGCTAGACAACTTATAGTTCCACCCTCTACACAGCTACATTTCAAACACTAGCAATATTTTATTCAAAAGACAGAAATCCAATTCAATAACTTAGAACATAAAAAAAAAGTATGAGCTGGTGAAACCAGGAATAAAAATCAGGAAAGTGCAGAAGCCATCCAGTCTGCTCGTTATCTTTCCATTCAGTTCTCTCTGACTAGCTCTCTTTGGTGGCCTGCAGATGTGTCTGTAGGCAATGCTTGATTCCTGCTGCAATGTGATAAGAAGCAGCACTTTTCAATTCTAGCTTTGATTTGAAAACTCCAGGGAAAGGCTTTTTGATTTGTGGATCTGGGTCATGTGATCACCTTTAGACTAACTTCTGGGGACAAGTGCTGATAACGTGTGACTGACCCAGCCTAAGTTATTGATCCACTACTATTGCTATGGGAGGGGTCAAAGTTTGTTCTCAGACGAAGGAGACAAAACACAGCCATTTCCACTGTGACCCACAATGGTCCACTATGGTGAATTGACAGGGGAAAGGAGATCAAATCAAAGAAAGGGTAAATCAGAAAAGGATATCAGATTCTGTCCCTTTGTGTTTCTGAGGTATTTGGCTAAATATGAATGAAATTCAGAACAAAATATAGTATAGTCAGGCCTTTGTATTCCTGGCTTCTGCATTCATAGAACCACCCTATTAATAAGAAACAAAATTACATCTGCACTGAACATGAATAGACTTTTTTCTTGTTGCTATGATGTAGTATTACCAACAATTTAAATAACATTTGCATTGTATTCAGAATTATAGGTAATCTAAAGATGACTTAAAGTGTGCAGGAGGATGTGTGCAGGTTGTGTGCAAACGTATGTCATCTTTTATATGGGATTTGTGCACTTGTGGATATTGGCATCCCCAGGGGTGGGGAGGGACTAGAATTGGTCCCTTGAGGAAAGAGAGGTACCAGTGTATTTATGATGCATCGCTGAGTGAGAAAAAGAAACTTCAGACAAATAACTGAAGATATGTGATTTGTCTCAGACATTTAACTCCTGGAAAGGTAAGTTGAGTCACAGGCTATATGACATCTCTTGCCCCACGAAACACTCCCTTGAGTGCTGGCAGTTTCCAGTGATCACAGGCCCACCTCAGGGTAGAAAATTGCCTTTGAGCTCCTGTCCACAAAGCTCCACTGGGCTGATAGCTCTGGCTGTCACGCTTCCCGTTCCTCCCTCCTGGATGAGTCCTAGTCCTGTTGCTGGCAGCAGGACTGGGTGGCATTTTGAGTCAAGCTGTCTGTTGGAAGCTGAAACCATCGTGAGAGGCTGGGCTGTGATGCTGGGACAACTGCCGCTCAGCTGCGTGGGAGCGGGAAAGGCTCACCAGCTGCTGAGGAGAGTGTTTGTAAAGTAAGTGAAAGAAATGGAAAGAGAGGAGAAAAAGTGTGAGCCTGTGATGCTTGGGTTTGTTCATATAACATTCCACTTATTTATTACAAATACTTCGTTCTTTAATGAAGGAATCTTGGACTTGTGAATGCTTTTAGGATTTGTGCTGTTCCTCTTCAGTCCCATACAAGCCTGAAAGAAAACCCAAAGGACTATGTGGTCTCCCTTCTCTCTGTGGCCTCCACCAGGCTCTTGATGTTTACATTCCCTCTCTGTATTCTGGGGGGACTCAGTGCCTTGCCTTCATTTTCTTCCCTTACATGGGTGACTTAAGCTGTTTTGTGCTTAGTTCTGGTGAATTCCCTATCCCAGGTTTATTTTTGTATACTTCAGCTACCAGCTGTAATAATGGCCAAATAGTGTTTATTTGCTCCTCATGTATTCTGGTCATTTTAATTCTGAAGGGCAGAAGAGTGGCTGGGGGAATGGACTATAGAGTCAGATCCCTTGACTTCAAACACTGGTCCTTGCAGCCCCTAACTTGGATGTATCTCTCAGATGATCTTCTTCAGATTTCTCACTTGGAAAACATGGCTAATCAACAGAGATGTTTGGAGCAGTTAATGAGATAATGACCGAAGGAGTTTAGAAAGGTGTCTGGCATGCAGTGAACACTCAGCAAATGCTTGTTACTGGTATCAATCCTTGTAATGTTGAAAAGGAGGTACATTACCTGTCTGTGACTGAATAATGCCTCAGAGATCACAGTAACTGATCCAGATCACACAGAATCCAAAGGACAAAGCCAGAATCCCTTTCCTTCTTCCCCCTGACAAAGCTGCACCACATTAGAGGGGCCCCTTTACAATGGTAATGAGTCTTTAGGATGGTGAATTTCTTGTTGCAAGACTGAGCAAACTGTCTAACACCTTGAGCTTTGTTTCCTTGTTCATGTAGAGTGGATAATGCTACACTTATTTAACAATTGTCACAATGGGGAAATGAAATACTGTAATTATAGTGGTAAGTATTCATTTCTTTTTTTAGGCTACTTCCTTACTTTTTTGTTCAGGACAGAAGAAAGTATGCTGGAGAAGGTGAACTTCTCACCTGAGAATCCATTTTCAAATGATAAATATATCCTGAATGTATTTGATGATGTGGATCATCTTTGCTCCACTGGCCTTCATGATGGAGAGTCAGCAGCTTTTGAGTTAGAATTTTCTGACCTAATTGGCCTCTTTCCTCTCTGGAAGGACATGAGTCATGTGTGCAGCAGTAAATGGTATAGGGCAGTGATAAGCCCTAGACAGGGAACCAGAATGCTGGAACCCCAGCTGACACTGTCATCATCCACCATGTCATTTGGATCCTATTTACTCAGTACAGAATTGCAGGTAGTAGTGAGTCCCCTGATGTCCTCAAATGCTTGTTATGAAAGACACATGAAAAGAATGAGATGGAAATAAAATAAAAATGAATAATATCCTCCACAAACCCAGGGATTTTGATTGACGTCAGACCTGAGCTTATCATTCTTCATGGGACCTTAGGCTGACCTCATTTTCCTTCTCAGGAAGCATTCAAGTCTGACCGCAAATACAGATGGGTCCTTGAGATCAGACTGTTTGGAGATCCACAGAGGTTGAGGCCACTGCCTTCTGCAGCTTCTTTCTAGTCCTGAGGAAAACACATAAAGGGAGTTGTGAGGCACTAATGTGAAATAGAAGTGGCCTAGACACTCTGCAGATTGAGAACAAAATTCATTACCCATGATGAAGAGAAGACAGGGGAGCGAGAAGGGCAGAGCTTCATAACAAGAGCTTGTTATTTACAAGGTGCCATGAGGAACCGGATTTGGCACGTGCAAGCTACAGCTCAAATCATAGCTCCAGGACCTCTGCAAGTTAAAACTTTTCTCTGGATTTCCTCTCATCTTGAAAATTTTAGCAAGGTCCTGACCCCATTTCTAGCTTTCTTCCATGTTCTCCATCACCATCGTCCCAGTCTGAAATGGCACACAATTGATGGAGCTAAGTCTTTGTGTGGACAAAGGCACATCCAGACTGACCTGATGGCTAGAGTTCTTAAACCATCAGTTGTCAGCCAGAGATAATCATGGATGAACAAACAGAAAAGATTGAGATAAAGGCAGCCTTATTTTCAGCTTCAGAGTGGCAATTTCTACACAGGGGTTACAGTCAAAATATATAACAAACTGAGAAGTTAAAGGGCCACCCAGCCCCACATTAGTATCAGAAAAGCTCTCTGCGGCATCCGGTGATGATCCCTTGGTAGCAGGGAGTGCAGAAATCTTGGTACATCAAGTACCTACTATGGTGGGGATATCTTTGGGGGGCTGCCAGGGTTGGTTATTATTAACCAACCTGTTTGCAACAGTATTGAGTTTTTCATATTTTTATTTTATACCTGTTTTCTTATTGCTGAGACAAAATATCCAATACCCAAAGTTAAAGGAGGAAAGGTTTATCTCCGCTCAGAGTTTGTACAGGTTTCAGTCATAGTCAACTTGATCCAAGACAGGGTGGCAGGGCAGAGGGACATCACAGAGGAGAAATATTCCATGGGGTTACAAGGCAGGTAGAAGGCAGCAAAACAACAAAGTACCAAGTGACAAGTGACAAAAAGCAACCCTCTTTCTGGCCCTTATTTCCTATGCAGGATACCTATCCTTAGAGTGAGTAGCACTCACACCCATGGTGGGGTACGTTTCATCCTAGTGTTGAATCAATCCCAGAATAACATTTTTAATCCCAGAATCACACACTACAGATACAGCCACTTCCAAAAAGCCCCACTTATGACCTCATGAGGCTTTGTGGTGGGGGGACATTTAGATTCAAGTCATAACATTTTTTAATACTGCCCTAGCTGAAACTGTCAGATGAGTATCAAACTCATTCATTCACCAAGCATAACAGAAATTAACCTTATCTTCAAAGAGTTGGGCAATGTGCCTGGAGCTGCCTCCTTCTCCTCCTCTTACACTTCTCCTCTGTCATCATCCCATTTTCCTCTTCCACCCTTAACCCTTCTCTTATTATTGTTTGCTAGGAAAAAAGGTATATAAAAAAAAAAAAGAAAGAAACACATGCATTCAGGCACATTCAGAGCCCTAGTCAGTCTTTGTCCCTCCTCCTTCGAAGTTATTATACTGAACTAATTTAATTCTCTCCTTAGCCTTAAAACAAAACAGAGTAAAAGCCTGTTAATAATTCAGCCATTGGGTTAAGTAAACAATGGACTCACACAGGAATAAGGCCCCTCTTCTCCTGCAGCCTTCCTCTTAGGGCAAGATTTGAAGGTTTTCTTCCTAGAGAGGGTTTTGTTTCTGCCACATAAAATAATGGGGGACCCAAAGAAATGATTAATTAGGTCCTGTGTCAAGGCCAGAAGCAATAAAATACATTTATGGAAAAAAATTCAAGGCCATTTGTATGAAGAAAAAGTTGAATGCAAATAGTTTTTGTAACATAACCAACCAGTGCTTCTTGTTTATTCTTTTTTCTCAAGATGAGAAAAGCTAACTTAAGACCTACAAGACCAGGTGAAAAAAATTCCAGGGAGTGTGATCTCTGGACCAAGTCTTTCTGAATTGTACTGTACTACTTACTGGTGGTGTGACTTTAAGCAATTAACCAAATATCCCTATTTCTTGATTTTCTCACCTGTAAAATGTGAAAAGGGAATCTGTCCCTACTTAGAGCTGCGTGAGGATGAGAGGAAATTTCACAATAGGGTGCCCAAAGCATTGCTTAATGGATAGCAAGTGTTCCATGTACCCCCTACGTTTCTGTGTTCTGATTTCTGTGCTGGAGATAATGCTAAGTGTTTATGAAAACTGTCTTCTCTACCTCTTAGGCACATGGGTGAACATTGATGCTCAATGTTCCTTGCGGTTTGGTCCAGACATAATGACTGAGTTCTGGCAAGGAAGAGAAGTGACATAACACCTGAAGGCCTGAATGCTTAAGAGAAGGGCACATTGTCTGTGCCCTTTTCAGTACCAGAAAACTAGAGGGTAGAAGAGGAAGGTCCCAGAATGCTGGTTGGAGAAAATTCTCTCCCTCCGGTGCCATTCTGTTTTGAACAGTAACAAAGGCCAGAAATGTTGGGATGGTTGTGTGTGGTAGCAGTTAGTATACTCCAGTTGATATGGGTAGGTCTCTTCATTTGAACGTCATGTGTGAAGGGATTAGGGCTTTGTTTTTCCTTCTTGTTTCCAGAGGAGTGGCACAGCTTTAAGAAAATACAGGGATCCATCTAATAGGCATTGGCTGTGAGTCAGCGCTGGCTCTTTTTAGACAGTATGACATATTAGCAAACACATGGGACTTGGAATCAGATAGCTGGAACTTGGATCTTGGTTCTGTCATTTTCCAACTGTGTGACCTTGGACACATTTTTTACCCTCTCAACATGTTTCCTCATCTTAAAAATTAGGATAACGTAAAATTTAAAATTCACATGCCCTTCGCCAGAAATCATACTTTTAAGAATCCATCCTGTATGAGTACTCTCACAGGTGTCCAAAAATATATGTAAAAAGATATTTTTGTAGTATTATATGTAATAGCCTGAAGTTAGGTCCATATATGAGGGCAAAGCTAAATAATTCATGATGTATTCATATTTTAGAATGCCTAAAACTTTTTAACAATGAATAAGATGCACCATATACGGTGGCATGGAAGGAATTGTCTGTAATATATTATTAAATGCAGTAGCAAGATGTATGATAAAAATTGAATAATTCCATTTATATTCTTTAAATGGCTATATATATGTAAATATAGAAGTACATTAAGACAAAGAAAAAAAAACTCTAGAAATATAGTGTACCAATCAGTACTTTGAGATGTTATAGTAGATTACTTTGAGACATGGAGAATAACAGAATTAGGGAAAACAATAATAAGGAATCTTCATTTTTACTCTAACACTTCTTTTTTCATAAAAGCACTGTAACTCTTACAGTGAAAGAGAAAGTGGTGACAAAAATGGCAAATAGCTCAGAGAGAACAGTAGTTGAAAGCTAAATTGAGATAATATAAGTGAAAATTTGGGGGACTTGGCAGTCTTCCAGAAAAACAAGTTATTTTTGAATTATTTTGTTCTTCTTGAGAATCTAAACCCTACCATATTTAGATATTTAAGCAATTAATTGGAAAACCATGGATCTTGCTAAGGCAATTGTCTGGTTCTCTCTGCTTCCCATTTTCATTTTGTATCATGTGGCCTTTTCTTAGAAGGCCTTTTCTTTGCCAAGTGGCCCCTTTCCCCCTCCTACTGTAGTCTGACTCCTAGCTTATGTCTTTTATGCATTTCTTCTAAAGAGGCAGCATCTTATCCAGCAAAATGTGACCTTAATGTCTCTGGAAAATCAGGCACAGTCTACTTCCAATGTGAGGTAATTCTGTTATTAGTCATTGTACTCATCTATTACTAGGGCCATTATGACTGAGGGGGAACCAGCAGGGGGCTATCAAAAAGCTGGGACTGTGGGCCCTTGACAGTCTTGTACAGAGAAGGAGTTTGTATACTAACTCTCTGTTTTCTTGTAGACCCAATGGTTTCTGAATTAGAACAAGGCACCAAAGGGAGTAGCTTACTTTGGTCCAGGATGTCTGGGCTTTAGTGGGAGGTTGATTCACTTACTTACATGTCTGGTGGTTGATGCTGGCTGTGGGCAAAAGGCATCTATTCCTCTACACATGGGCCTCAACAAATGGATTTTTATTATGATTCCTATCTAGACATCCCCCCAAAGCCTCATATGCTTATATGTGGGCCTTTTGGGAGTGACTGGATCATGGGTGTGTGATACTGGATCATGGATATATGATATTGGATTAGTCTACTGGGTTTGGGTGATGGATTTAATGAAGTGGGAAGACCCCCACCCTGACTGTGGTTGGCACCAACCAATAGACTCTATCCTAGATGGAATAAAATAAAGTGCAGAAGGAAAGCTGATGCTTCCTTCCTACCCTGCCATGGACTGTTTCTCCTCTGCCAAATTCCTTAGCCCTGCCACCCTGCCTTGGAGCCAGCTAGCTATGGACTAAAACCTCTACAAACTGTGAGCTAAAATAAATCTTTCCTTCTTTAACTGGTAGGTGTCTAATATTTTGTTCCAGTAACAAGAAAGTAAATAAGAAAATTTTCTAATAGACTTAAGTGGGCTTCTCACAACATGGTGACTGAGCTCCCAGCACAGCATCTTGATAAATTAGCCTCAGAAGTCATGCAGGGTCACTTCCACTACACTGTGTTCACCACATCAGTCACTAAGTTTTGCTCAGTTTCAGTGGGAGGAGAAACAAATTTTATCTCTTGATGGGAGTAACAAGGCTTTGCAAGTACATGGGACCAAAAATGTTGCTGTAGCCATTCTGGGGGAGTATAACCAACCACAGTTTAGAATCTCTGGAGTCCCTCTGATGGGGGAGATGTTCACACACTTGAAACTTCTGGATTGACTGCTGATTGAGGTCATTCTGGGTCTTTTTGGATTGATATGTTGAGTTCATGAGTTTTGCTGAGGGCAAAGTGTGACTCTGGCTTTTATGGTTTCTCCTGTTTGTTTTCCTCTGACAGGAAAGTGAAGACCTACAGCAGAGAATCTTTTCTCATGTTCCCAATCTTGCTCCAGGCTGCAAACCTTCCAAAACAAGCTCTGCCTTTTACCATTAAAAGATTTCACTGAGTACATCGTCTACCTTTTTGATGAACGTGCCTTATTTTCTCCCCATACCAATATTTGAATCCCAAGCTCCTACCAAATTGATGGCATGGATGCATATGCTTTCTCAGCATTTTGTATAGGGAAAACAAACCATCACCATACGAATAAAAGTGTCTCTCTTAGGGACCACTTAATCTATTTTACTATCTAATTCTCAAGATACCAAAGATTGGGAACTAGAATTAATTTATAGTGGAGTTGAATGAGATACTTTACCCAGTCTTGTTCTCAAAACTGCTTTCTCGGCTGTCACACTCTATCTGCAGAGATGTCAGGACATTCTAACATATAATTGACCTTTGAGTAGTATAGGCTGGAGACTCTGAAAATCCACACCCACAGACAAAAAGTTTGGGCCTGTCTTTTCACTATCCAAAAACTGCAACTAATAGCTAGAAGACTTACCAATAACATAAAGAGTCTATAAATGACATTAAGTAGCCTATTAACTATACATTTTGTACGTTATCGGTATTATATATGATGAAAAATGTGAGAGAACACTTTCTGTAGTAATGCTCCATTTATTGAAGAGATGAACTTCTCACCCTGTGATCACTAGTGTCACATGGTGCTTTAAGTGGATACTTATTACACTTGAGTTCATCTCAGTAGCACCAGGAGGTAACTACAGAATTATTGCAATAATTCTGTATGTACTACAATTAATTTTATGCTCTTATGATTTAATACTATATCCATGTTTATTTATATTTCTCTTCACTATAAATGGCACTATGTATAGTCTGTGTGTGCATAATTTTTATAAATTTTAATTTTCATAACATATTTGTATATATTTTATGGCAGCAAATGACAAAGTAGGCTACTATCTAAACATATTTTATGCATTCATGCTATATTTAACCTTTTAATTTTTTCATTATTCCTAAGCTACACACTCATCTGTGCTTTTTCAAACTGTCACAGATAACCAAAGTAAAATGCGTCTGTAAGTGGAGTCACACAATTCAAAAGCATATTGTTCAAGTCAACCGTAGTTTTGATTGTGGTGGCATTGAGTTGGGATGGGAAAGAGACTATTTCCTTCATGGAGTTATATATTTTCTTAATCATCTCAGGCTACTATAAAAATACCATAGACTTGGTGGCATAAATGACAAACATTATTTATCATAGTTTTGAAGGCAAAGAAATCCAAAATCAGGATATCAGCAGATCCAGGGTCTGGAGAAGACTCTCTTGCTGGTATGTGGACAGCTGCATTATATTGGAGCACAGAAAGAAACACAAGCTTTCTCTTGTTTAGTCTTACATGCACGTTAATCTCATTAAGAAGGACTCCGTCCTTATGAACTAAGTACTTTCCAAGGCACCTTTGCTAACTCCATTACATTGGAGCTCAGGATTTCAACATGTAAATATTGAGAGGAACACACTGTCCACAACATATATTCTTCCAGAATACTGGGTTGCACTTTCCTATTGTTGGCACATTATTTTGTTAATGAGATGCTCACTGTCCAGGTTAAAGTGTCCACAGCCTCCAAAAGAAGCTCTTCTCAAGAAAAGAGCAGGCATGCAAGAGAGCTTTAGCCCAAAGCTGAGGGAGGCATTGTCATTCCAACAAATCTTGTTACCCACCCTGGAATCAAGGGGCATGGCTGTGGATTCGGGAAGCACTAAAGACAGGGGAACAGTAATTCATTTGATCCCAGTACCCCTTCTCTCTCACCTGTCTCCTTATAATTTATTTTTTGTAGAAATTCAATTGTTTGTCCTGTGGATTTCTGGTACTTGGGATTTCTTCTAATTCCATTACTGTAGTGCCACTTGACATGTTTCTCTTTTCTTTGTGTCTCCTATAAACTGGTAGTGAGCCTCTTGATCTGATGTGAATGGGATCCTTTACAGGTAATGATTCATGCTTTTATGGGCAGGAACATAGTGTCCCACTGTCTCTCTTTGTGTTATTAGTGATCATTATTTGGTAAGAGATTTGGAGAAGACTAGTATCATTTCTTCTTTGTTATTACCTTCCTCTAAATAGCACCATTACCCCACACTGTTATTCACATTCTCTCTCCTGCATGGAAGCAGGCTAAAAGCTGATTTCTTTCCCTTTGTTCATCAGTTCCCATGGTAGTGTCTTAGTTTCCTCAGCAAGCTTCCAAGATGTTATCAAATATTTTTTGACCTTTATTAGCACATGTATTTAAGCATATTCAGGGTATTTTAATTTTGTAGTATTCACTCATGAATCTCAAGGGGGCAAATTGGCCCTCTTGGAGTTAATTCTTGACTTTAGGACATGACTTTCAGTCTTTGGTAGTGTCTTTGCTGTTAAGGTGACAATATTTACTGGAGTCATGGGATACATTTTTTGCCTTGTTTTTCCTATTATTCTGGAGGTTTCCAGAAAACTCAAAAGAGCAACTGCATTGGAGTTTTACATCGAAGAGTGCTGTCCGATTGGCAGAGGTGTTAAATGAGGAAATGGGCATTAACAAAAGACAAGATTGTGCATGTTGACAGGACTACAAAGAAGAAAGTGGGTGGTGCATACTGAGGAGCAACTCTGGGGTTTTTCACTTGATATACTGACATTCGTATTTACCCCTTCCCTGGTCTGACTCCGAACAGACCCTTGACCCTGTGTTCTCTAGGAGCTTTTGACCAGGCCAAGAAACTAGTTACTGTGGCTATTGAGTGTAATTAATTCATTCCAGGGCAAGATTGTCTCTGGGCAATGAAACATAGCTTTTAGACCACAGGGCACTGCTTCATGTTAGAGCTGTGGCCCTGGTTTTTCAGATAACCATTTGCAGATCAGACCTTCACTGTTGGGCTTTGAACATCTGGTAGCAATTTTCCTGCACTAAATGACTGCTAATTATCCTATACACCACATTTAATTCATGCTTGTTGGTTGGGTAGTGAGTTCACCTACTCACTGTAATTACTCCTTCCCTCACCCCTTTCATGCCACCCCTTGCTCTCTTATCCCACCTTTCATCCCCAGCACCACATAACAAAGAGTTAGATCTGAATGAACAGAACTCCTCTAGCAATGACAAGTTTCTGTGGATCATGAGGTGAACTTCTAGTTCTCTACTAGAAAAGGCCGCTAATGAGAAAATGAAGGCTCTGGGAAACAATGTCATGTCAGCATCATGGTGAGCTAAAAAGTGTCACAACAGGAAGCTGAGACCCTGAGATCTAGTACTATTGTTCCCGTTGCCATTTTGCATGCTTTTGATTATGCCATTTAATTTAATATCTCCATTTTACACCTTGAAGTCCGAAGAGAATGTGTAGTATATAGCATCACAATTACGATACATTCAGATAAATGCATTGTTAAACAATTTTGTCCAGACCACTGTGGTCTGGTGATGCAATCTGGAAACATGGTAAACATGGCAGGTATAATGCTGCTTCCTACAAAGCATGGCACGCTGCTGTACAGTAAGCTGTTTTATATAAGTAGAAGTACGCATTTATTCTAAAGCAGTGATTAAAAAGTGTAGTTATATAAATAGGTAAACCAATAATATTTTTTATCAAGTATTATGTAGTATATATCATTGTATATGTCCTACTTTTATACAATTGATCATGCAGTGCATCTGTTGACACCAGCATCACCCTGTAATGACATATGAGCAATCAGGTTACAACATTATAATGGCTACAATGTCACTCATTGATAGAAATTTTTCAGCTCCATTATAATCCACCGTCATATATGCAATCTATCATTGACTGAAATATTAGGTATATGATTATACATTAGTAAATTTAATAAGCTATGAACTCCTATTAACTATCCAAGTTAGCAATTAAAGCTTTATGAAATATTATTATATCCCACAATAATTGGTAAGAAGAAGGAAGTCTTCCAGGCAGATAAATAATAATCTGTCCTTTCTAAAAGTTTTTCATATATTGGCCCACTGGGTTCACATATCAAATGGTGAGATAGATTAGATGACTGAAATTCCATTTTATGGGTAGGGTCGTGTCCCTGAAAAGATATTCCGAGGGTCTAACATCCCATGTTCAGGCTGAGACCTGATTTGAAAATAAGGTTGTTGCAGATGCAATTGCATAAGAGAAGGTTTTACTAGAAGCGTGAGCTCTTCACAGGATCAGTGTCCTCTGCCTGAAACTCACATGGAGAGTTCTATGTGACAACAGAGTCAGGGGCTAGAGAAACGCAGCTGCAAGATGAGAAGCACACGGATTGGGGGCCAAAACTTGAAGCTAAGAAAAATCAAGTTTCCTTTCATACAGAGTTTAGAGGGTCCATGGCCCTTTTGACACCTTGGTTTTGAACTTCTCTCCTTAACAACAGTAAGAGAGCACATTTCTACTAAGCCACCTACTATGTAATAATTTATTCCTTTTTAGGAACTAACACAGTCCTCGTATGTCTGACCTGTATGCTGAGGTTCAAAAGGTTTTAACTGGAAAATATTAATTTTCAAAAACCCTATGAATATTCTTCTAGGCCCTGGGTAGATAGCTCTAAACTGAATAAAGTTAAATTTATACTGGGGGATACAAAACTTTTTATAAACAAGTAATATGAAACCCCAGCATTCAGGCTTTCACGTCTGGATTTCTGTTTTTGTTTCAGTCACACCCTCTTTGTAGGAGTTAGTCTAATACCAGCTGTGTTCCTACTGCCTGTACCTAAGCCTGAGTCTCAGACATCTCAATGACCTCCTTACCAGTGACCTTGCGCTTCCCTACATAGTTTACATGTGTCATCACAACCTTTCTAGCTTTAAGGATGAGACTCTTTCTAGCCTTAAGGGTGACCCTGAAATTGATTTAAAATTGTCTGGTTCAAGAGCAATTGCTTGTGATGGGGCAACAGAGGATTGGAAAGGGGAAGTCCAGACTGCTAGTGAATTTCCAGTTGTACAAATAGGTATTTGAAGCCCTATAGATGGCTAAGTGTATTGTGTAGAAAAATCCCTATGGAACACCTGAAGATACTTTCTCATGCATAGAGAATAACAGAAAAGGCAGAGAGTGATTTGACTGCATCTATCCCCACTTCCCTATCTAGAGAACAGAATTTGGCTTCTCAGCTCCCTGTTGATGGGGCTGAGGGACTTTGTACTTTCATCACTTGAGGGAAAGAAAAGGTAAAATAAATATGTGCAAGGACTCTGCTCTATAAATAAAACCAACCATAGCAATAACCTTGAAAGACTTATTTGAAAACCTTCTCCCTCCCGCCTTGACATTTTAATGGGGTCGACAGTTTGAGCTTCATTGTAATGGAAACCAGAAGACATCTTCAAAATGGAAAGGCTACAATGGTGGGCCCAGCAGCTTTTGTGTCTAAATGTATCAGCTCTGTCCTCAGCAAATGGCAATGTTGCCTGACAGGCAATTACTGCTGCTCCTAATTGCCTCCATCAAACCCAGCTGTTTGAAATATCTAAAGCTCCATATCCAACCATACCTCAGCCAACACTGTTTTCTTGGCTTTGGTAAATGCTTTATTTTTGGCACACTAGTTTCTGTCTGGCAATTGAGTCTGTTCTAACCTGCTAATCTTTCCAAAGACCTTTGCTGATCAAAGCCATAAGAGGATCCAATTAGGTTACATCTTAAGTGGAAGACTGGCAAAGCAAAACATCTCTGGTATAGTTTGTCAGAACTAGGGGAGAAGATGAAGGCTCTACTTACAGCTCTGCCCACAGATACACAGTTCATGGTAGAGCTGTCTGAGGGGGCATTTTCTTGTGTGCATATAATAGTGGGTATTTGTATGTGGATCTGTGAGTACCCATAAGAAAGGATGAATAGATTTTTATTTTAAAGCGTGTAAGTTCTGATACCTTACTATTGGAAGCAAGGGTTTTTTTTTTTCAATAACCTAAAAGGTTTCCATTGTGATTAAATTAGAACTCTTGTTGTTTCCTTCTACTTCCACCATAACCAGTGACCTCAGTTCCCATTAGCTTGCACTTGGACTAACCTTTCTGTTTTCATTGATTCCTCTCTTGGGTATTGACAGTCCATTATCCACAACATAGAAGGAAAGTATATTCTGTATCTTGATTGCCATATTGGTTATATATAAATGTATGCATCATCAAAAATTAGAATGTTCACTGTAGAAGAGAAAATGTCATTGTATATGAATATATCACAATCAATCTGACCTCAAAAAATGTAAAAAGCTCTAATCTTAGAGCTTGTCTTTATCTGACTGATGCAGAGCTATGCTTTGTATGGACCTATCCTTAGAGTATTTGTCAAGAATAATCAATAGCAAGTACTTAGTTACATCAGTTGGGACAGGCAAGTGACTATCACTGAAAAATTTTAAAAGAAAAATTAGCAAATGAGATATCTATAGTGGAATTTCCTGAAAATATAGGAGGTAATATATACATGAATGAAAATGCCCATACCCAGGAAAGGAATGACAAAGTCTTAAATCTCACATTTGCGGCTCATCTTGTTAATGTGTACAATCAGGAAATGAAGGCTAAGGCAGAGTCATAAGCTATCTTACAGTTTGAGTGTTAAACCATGTCCCAACACACCACAGAACCTCTGGGTGAAGGGTAAGATAATTAGTTCAAATAATATGGGAAATCTCTGTCCATTCATTAGTTAAATGCTAAACTATGCAAAAGACTTCTGCAGCTGTACACAATAAATAATACAGATATTGTAGAAAATGAATCCCAGAAAATTGCTGAACAAAAAAATAGTAACAATGACAAACTCTGGGAAATGAATGGAATCTGATTCCAGACTTGTTATATTCTTGAAGATGCTATTTTCAATAAAAAATAATGATAGATGCAAAGAAATAGGAAAGTATGACTTAAACACAAGCACAAAAGCAGTCAATACAAACTGTCCCTGAAAAATTCAGACATGGGACTTACTAAAGACTTTAATTCAGCAAATATAAATTGATTCAAAAAATAAAGGAAACCACATAAAAAGGAAAGGAAAATGTGAAAATGTTCATCCCCCACATGGAGAATATCAATAAAGAGAATTATTTTTAAATAATGAAAAATCTGAAGTTGAAATATACAACCACTAAAATGAAACATTTACCAGAGAAGCACAAAAGCCTATTTGAGCTAGGAAAGAAAGAATTAACTAACTTGAAAATGAGTCCAGTGAGGTCCGTTGAAATTTGAGGGAAAAAAAAGGAGAAAACAATTTGAAAATGAGCAGTCTATGACACCTATTGAAATCATCAAGTCTATCAACATATGGGTAATGTGAGGCATAGAAATAGAGGAGAAAGACAAAGGAGCAGAAAGAATGATTCAAGAAATAATAGCCTAACTTCCTCAAATTTAGTGAAAATCATTAATCTTTGCATCTAGAATGCTTAGCAATCCAACTAAGAAAAACTCAGATAATCATACCTAAACACTCAATGGTTAAACTCTTGAAGGAGGATGAGAAAATCTTCAAAGAAGCTGAAGAAAAATAGCTCCTTGTATACAAAAAAGTTTTAAAAATAATGAAAGTTGATCCCTCTTCAGAAATTGCAGAGGCAAGCAGCGGTTTGACATATTTAAAGTACTAAAGGAAAAAGACTATTAACCAAGATATCTATAACCAGAAAATTATCCTTCAGAAACAAAAGAAAAATAAAAACAGCAATTGTCAATTGTCACTATAAGATATGCCCTACCCTCCAAAAAAACAAAACAAAATATTAAAGAAAGTCTTTCAGGGTGAAATACAAGGACACTGAAAAATAATCTGAATTCACTAGAAGATATAAAGCACATAATAAAATAATTATAAACATGTACAACTAGCAGCAGAGCCAAATATATGAGCAAAAGCTAATAGAATTGATAGGAAAAATTGATGATTCAATAACTGTGTTCAATATGCTGCATTCAGTTATAAAACAACTATTCCAAAAGTCAAAAGGAGACGGAAGTCTTGCACAACATGGTAAACAAACCAGATCCAACATATATATACAAGGCATTCCACCCAACAGCAGTAGAATATTCTTCTCAATAGGCTATATTTTGAACCATGAAATAAGTCTTAAAGATTTAGGACAGAAGCCTGTGGCAATTAAGGTGAAATATCAGCTGAATTGGCTTTGGGATCCACCCCAGAAACTGATGCTGTACACTTCCATGTGTCTCTGGGTGTGGCAGGGAGGTGCAGCCTTGGAGTCTGTTTGGTCCCTTTCTGGTATCCTTCTCTCTGGCATTCTTTCCTTGCTCTGCTTGCTGGCCACTGTGAACTGAGCATCCTTCCATTATGATGTCTCTGGCTTGGAGTCAGCTGATTGTGTACTGTAATCATAAGCCAATAAAACTTCTCTCCCATTAAATTGTGGGTGTTGGGAACTGTGTGCCAGGAGTGAGAGAACTGATATATAAAACTATATAAAATTAGTTCTCTGTCCATGATAGAATGAAATTAAAAATCCATAAGAGAAAGCAATTTGGAAAATTTCTCCAATATATGAAAATTAGCCCATTTTTTAAAAAAGGAGAAATTGCAAAGAAAAGTAGAAAATCTTATGAGGGGAATGAAAGTAAAAACATGGTATACCAAAATTTACAGTGAAAACAATGATTAGATTGAAACTTTACCAGTAAATGTGTATGCTAAAAATTAAATTTCAGATCTAAGTATTAAAACAGAAACACTGAATATAAAGGAAGAAAAGGTAGGTAGGAATCTTGAAGACATAAGTGTAGGAAGAGTTCATGAACAAAACCGAAACTGCACAGGAAATACTTCAAAGAATCAACAAGTGCAATCTCGTCTTATTAAAAAGTTTTTGCACATTAAAAGAAATAGCCAACAGAGTGAAAAGAACACCCACAGAATGGGAAAAACTTTTAGCCAACTGTCCCTCAGACAAAGGACTTCTATCTA
Source organism: Hydrochoerus hydrochaeris (assembly GCA_004027455.1). Classification (NCBI taxonomy): domain Eukaryota; kingdom Metazoa; phylum Chordata; class Mammalia; order Rodentia; family Hydrochaeridae; genus Hydrochoerus; species Hydrochoerus hydrochaeris. Next base: position 79,009 of record PVLA01007745.1, on the reverse strand, counting down.
GAACATAATAAGAATTGAAAAAAATCAGGACCCCCAAATTCAAAGACCCAATCCAAAAATGGGCATCTGAGATGAATACACACTTGTCAGATGAAGAAATATAAATGGAAAATAAATATATGAAAAAATGTTCAACATCATTGGTTGTTCCAAAAATGCAAATTAAAACAACAATGAGATTCCATTTCTGTTATGGTTGATACATTATGTCAACTTAAGAAGTTTAGAAGTATAACTCAGAGACTCAGCAGGAAGCCAGGATCCTTACTTTGTAAATAACCTTATTCTGTGGAAGAGGAGGGCACAGAGATTTTGTGAGTGCTACACTGGCCCAGAAGGGTGGTGGTGGGTTAGTCTGCATACACTATAAGGGAGGAAAAGAGTATTCTTTCCCCATTTTTTTTCTGCCTGCTACCTTGAAGTGTTGCCCCAGTGCCCCAGTGTTGCCCCCACCCTGCCTTGGAACTAGTTGATTATGAAACTTCCACAAACAGTGAGCTAAATAAACCTTTCCGTCTTTCATTTTGAGCATCAAGTGTTTTGTCCCAGCAACCAGAGAAAAGTAGTCAAGACAATCTCACTCCAGAAAAAAATGGTTATTATCAAGAAATCAATGAATAACAAATGCTGGCAGAGCTGTGCAGAAAAAAGAACCTTTCTCCACTGTTGATGGGAGGGCAGGCTGTACAACCACTGTGGAGATCACTGTGGAGATTTCTCAAAAAAACTAGGATTAGAGGTCCCATTCTCTCCAGTTATTCCCCTTCTGGGTATTTTCCCAGAAGAATTGAAAACATCATACCACAGTGATATATGTGCACCCATGTTTATAGAAACCAATTTGTATTAGCTAAATCTTAGAAACAACCCAAATGCCCATCAACAAAGGAATGGATAAAAAAGATGTGGTATTTTTATACAATAGTGAAATTAGAAGTTTCTTCTTTGAAAAAATTCATGAAACTGACAAACTTTCATCTAGACCGAGCAAAATAAGATTGAGAGGAAGAAAAGACTCAGATTATTAAACTCAAGAAAGAAATGACATCACTACTGAATTTAAATAAATTAAAAATATTATCAGGTAATATCATGAATAATTATATGCCAACAAATTAGCAGGGATGAAATTGAAAAAGAAAGCTAGAAAAACACAAGATACCAAAACTAACTAAAAACCCAAATTGACAAACTGAATAGACTAATAAGAAATAAATGGGGGTGAATTAGTAATAATAACATCAAAAATCTTTCTAGGAAGAAAAACCCAGGCCCACATGACTTCATTGATTAATTCCACTAGATATGTATAATGAATTAATGTTAATCTTTTGTTAATTCTTCTAAAACACAGAAGATAAAGAAATTTCCTAACACATTCTGTAAAATATGTTACCTGGGTTACCTGACAACCTGAACCAGACAGAAACATGATAAAAAAGTATAGATTGCTATCTCTAATGAATCTAAATGCAAAAATACTCAACTAATATGAGAAAATTAAATCCAGGAACATATTCGAAGAATTGTAAACCATGACCAAATAAGATTTATCCCAAGAATGCAAAGTTGGCTTAAAATATGAAAATCAATCAATGTAATACACAAAATTAATAGAATAAATAACAAAAAAAATCCATGGTAATTTCATTGACTCTGAAAAGGAGTAAACAAAATACTATTTTAAAAAAAAGTCCTACCAAATTTGGAATAAAAGGGAACTTTCTAAGTCAATAAAGAACATATATAAAGCACATATTTCTAACTTTGTGTTTACTGGTGAAAGATTAGAAACCTTACTCTTAAGTTTAGACATAAGACACTTCAGTTCAATATTGTTCTAATGTTTCTAGCAAAAGTAGCAAGAGAAACATATTTAGCATTTAGATTGTCAAAAAAAATTTACGCCCTGCCACCAGGAACATAGCGGAAGCCTGCATCAGGGGTAAGCTGCTCAGAACCTCCACTGTGGCCCACCCTGCCACCGGAACATCGAGGAGGCCCGCCCAAGACTGAAAACTGCCCTGGACTGCTTCAGCTGGGCCCACCACCTGGAACATCAGAAGATCTCAGCGGGATCCAGTTAGTGTGAGAAAATTTGGAATTTTGCTCCCAGGAGGCAAACTTTGGACTACACCGGATTGACTGTATCAATGTGGTGAGTATTCCCCTAAAATAGAGGTGTACAGGGGATAAATAGGGCCAGTAGTAAAATCCCCTCCAACTAACTGTATGACTTTGTTGTGTCTGAAAATAGTGTGTGTGATCCCCTCCTACACATAGAAAACACCAGGCAGAGTGAAAATGACAAAACGAAAAAGCAAAATGCAGTCTCAAACATATAGTTCACCAGAAGCAAGTATAAGAGACATTGAAATAGAGGACCCCAAAAGTAACACACCGGGTATCTCTGAAAAGATAGCCAGTGAAATAAAAAAAACAACTGCATCAGGCTATAGAGGAAATCAAATTAGAAGTAGTCTCCCATGTAAAGATAGAAATAACAACTTTAGTAAAGGAGTTGTTGAATGCAGCTAAAGAAGAAATAGAGAAAAAAGTACATGAGCATGGGAAACTGATTGAAACTTTCAATGAACAATATAGAAAACAAGCAGAATTCATGAAACAAACTCAAAGAGACATCCAAGAAACAAAAAATTCTACTGAAAGCGTGCAAAACTGCCTAAAGGAAGCTGAGGATAGGATTTCGGACCTTGAGGACAGGATCACAATTAGTGATCAGGAAAGGATAGAACTTTTAAAAATAACAAAGCAGCATGAAATGACAATCCAGAAGCTTCATGATGATGCCAAGAGCAACAATATAAGAATAATAGGCATTAGCAAGATACAGGAGTCCAGGCAAATGACATACGTAAAGTATTTACAGAAATAATAGCAGAAAATTTCCCAAACATGGAGAAAGAATCTGATATGCAGATAAATGAGGCATATAGAACACCAAACAGTCACAATCAATATAAATCTACACCCAGACACATAATAATTAAGATCTCAGACATACAGCATAAAAACAGAATATTAAAAGCTGTCAGAGAAGAGACACAACTCACCTATCAAGGAAAGCCCATTAGAATCATGGCAGACTTTTCAGCACAAATCCTCAAGTCAAGAAGAGCTTGGAGTGAGGTATTTCAAGCCCTGAAAGAAAACAACCTTCAACCCAGACTGATGCACCCAGCAAAACTTTCATTCAAATTTAATGGACAAACAAGATACTTCCATGACAAAGAACAACTGAAGAAATTCATGTCCACCAAACCAACCCGAGAAAGAATACTGAAAGACATACTAGACAGAGATAAAAAAGACCACAATCCCCAAAACAACAACAGAAAGAAATGTCCAGGTAGGATAAGCAATTAAATAAGAGGAAAAGCAGAAAGAAACAACTGGAACATAACATGGCAAAGTCAAGCCAGTACATGGAAATCCATATGGAGAATTCTCAGATTAGGATTGGAAGCCCCATTCAATCCAGCTATCCCCCTCCTGGGTATTTTCCCCAAAGAACTGAAAAGTTCATATCACAGTGATATATGTGCACCCATGTTCATAGCTGCACAACTTGTGATAGCTAAATCCTGGAAACAACCAAGATGCCCATCAACTGCAGAGTGGATGAAAAAGATGTGGCATTTTAATACAATGGAATATTACTCAGCTATAAAAAAGGATGACCTTGAGGCCTTCATAGGCAAATGGAGACAACTTGAGACTATCCTCATTAGTGAAATAAATAAGAATCATATTTATAACTATCATATTGTGTCTCTAGTGTAAAAAGTAAATAAGAACTACAAGAGTAATAAAACCAAAATGTTTAATTGCTATTGTAAAAAAAAAAGAGGAAAGAAAGTGCTCTAAGGGATATAACTGCATGTATGTTTGAGTGTGTAAAATAGATGACCATATTGCTGAATCTTTGTTGGATCTTTGAGCAAAACTGTTTGTAGTCTGACTGTTTTAATATTTACTATGTACTCTTTAACTTTGTAACTTGAACAACTACATCCAGGATGACAGTACATAATTTATAAATTACTGATTTCTTAGTGGGGCTTTTTCTCATTCTCCTTTTTCTTTCTTTCTTTTAGAATTCTGTATTATTGCTACCCTTTTTTCTGTTTTTTTCTTCTCTTTAAATAAAATTTTTAAAATGTATATTTGCTATTGTAAAAAAAGAGGAAATAGGAAGCGCTATAAAAGATATAGTTGCATGTATGTTTAGATGTGTGGGATTGATGACCATATTTCTAGGTTCTTGTTGGATTGTTGAACAGATCTGTTTGCACTCTCACTGCTTTAGTGTCCACTTTGTGTGCTTTAATTCTGTAACTGGAATAACTATTTCTAAAAGAACAATATGTAATGTATCAACTAGTGATTTCTTACTGTTTATCTTCTTTTCTTGAAATTCTGTAATATTTCTACCTTTTTCCTGTTTTTTTTCTCTTTAAATAAAAAAATGTATAATTGCTATTGTAAAAAAGAGAAAATAGGAAGTGTTATAAAAGATATAACTGCATGTATATTTATGTGTGCAGGATTGTTACCCATATTTCTTAGTTCTTGTTTGATTGTTGAACAGATCTGTTTGCAGTCTCACTGCTTGAGTGTCCATTTTGTGTACTTTAATTTTGTAAATTGAACAACTATTTCTAAAAGAGCAATATGTAATTTATCAGCTAGTGATTTCTTAATGTTTTTGTGGGGCTTTTTTTTGGAAATTCTGTAATATTTCTCTTTTTCTGTTTTATCCCTTTAAATAAAAAAATTTTAAAAAAATTTACAACTATATTCACAGGTGCTATGATCTTTGTATAGAAAATCCAAAGGAATATACAGAAAAGTATATACACACACTATTAGAACTATTAAGTGAATTCAGCAAGGTTATAGGTTACATAGTCAAAATATCAGTTGTAGTTCTTTATACTACTAATGAACAGTAAAAAATGAAATTTTTAAAATTTCAACTGTACTAGCATCAAAACAATAAAATGTATAGGAAAAATCTTAACATAAAATTGCAAAATGGGCATACTGAAAGGAATAAAACATTGAAAAACTAAAGACATAAATAAATAGAGAAACATGATTTTTTATAGTTTTGAAGTTTTAAATTGGCAATGTTTCTCACTGACCTGCAAATTTAATATGATCTCCAACAAAATCCTAGGTGGCTTTTTTCAGAAATTGGTAATAAGCCAAACCTAAAATTCTTATGGAAATAAAAGGGAACCAAAATAGTCAAAACAATTTGCAAAATAACTGAAACAGGAACTTTGTATTTCTCAAAACTTACTGCAAATCTACACTCTTCTAGACTGTAAGGCACTAGCATATAATAGACCTAGATAAGCATTTAGAATTGTGAATCCATAAATTCTCACACTTATGGTCAGTTGATTCTCCATGTGGATGCCAAGATGATTCAAGTGGGAAATAATAATAACTTTTTTTTCAACAAATGAGTGAACTTGATATTTATATGCAAAAGATGAAGTTGGACCTCTTTCTGATTCCACACACGAAATGAACTGTAGACCTAAATGTAAGTGCTAAAACTATAAAACTCTTAGCAGAAAACTTAAGAGTAAATCTTTGTAACCTTAGTTTAACAAAGCTTTATTAGATATGTCACTAAAAATACAAAAGACAAAAGAACAATAGGTAAATCATCACAATGAACGATTTTTGAAACTCAAGTGATACCATCAAGAAAGTGAAAAACAAGCCCCAGAACAGGAGAAAATACTTGCAAATTATGAATCTGACACAGGACTTACATTTTGAAAATATAAAGAACTCTTCCAATTCAAGAGAAACAGCCACATGAAAAATAAGCACATCATTTGAATGGGAATTTCTTCTAAGGAAATGTAAAAATCATCACTAAGAAACATGTGGAAAACTTCTGAATATTATTAGCTATTATAGAAATGCAAACAAAAACTGTAAGATACTATTCCATAATCACTAAGAAAGACTAAATAAAAAAGACAGACGATGACAGATGTTACCAAGAATGTAGAGAAACTGAAATCCTCACATTTAGCTGCTAAAAAATTGTGCAACTGTTTTGAAAAATGTTATTGTAAACCTTTGGAAAGTTAAACATGGACTCACCTTGCAAGTCAATAATTCCATTCCTAGGCATATACCCAAAAGAAACAAGACATGTCTTCACAAAAACTTGTATACAAATATTTATAGCAGTATCTTTTGCAATAGCCAAGGGTGAAAACAGCACAAATGTCCATCAACAGATGAATGGATAAATAAAATGATATATCCATGCAGTGCAGTATTAAAATACTGATATATGCTGTAACATGGATGAACCCTGTAAACTTTATGTTCAGTGAAAGAAACCAGACACAAGAGATCATATGAAATTCCATTTTTATGAAATATTCAGAATAGTCAAATCCACAGAGAAAGAAAATAAATTGGCAGTTTCAAGATCTAGGGCTAGGAGAAAATGGGAGGAATTAATAATAGGTATAGGGTATCTTTTTAAGGTGATGAAAGTATCCTAAATTGGATAGCAATGATGGCTGTACAACTCTGTGACCACAGTAAAAAACACTGAACTGTACACTTTAAAAGGACAGATTTTTATAGTAGGGAGATTGTATCTCAATAAAGCTGTTATATAAAATGTATAAATCATGTCATTCCACATCTGTGCTTTAAGCCATTCAATAACTCCTCATTGCTCTTAAAATCCAAAGCTTGACTGTGGCCACATTGTCCAGTACTGCTCCACATTGCCTTCCTTTATGTGGTATAAACGCCTGGCGGGTAATCTCTGCTCTGAATACATTTCATTATTTTCTTTTGCGGAGTCCTGGCGGTTTGTCTTTCTTTTGCCTGGGGTATCTTTCCCTTGCTTTGCTTACGGCTTCTCCATTTCATTCTTTCCACCTGTATGAAGTAGTTACTTTCCCTACCTTCCTTTTTATCATATCTTGTTGTTTATTTTCTTAATTCATTTATATCCTGTTGAACTTATCATAATATATTTATGCATTTACTTACACAATTGTCTTTTGACTTTCTTGGCCCATATTCCATCTCTTTAGAGTGATCCTCCTAGGGGAGAAACTTCTGATTTATTCTTTTTTGTTGTTTGTTTGTTTGTTTGTTTGTTTGAGACAGGGTCTCTCTGTGTCATTTAGGCCAGCCTTGAACCTGCTGTGTCACACAGGCCAGCCTGTAACCTCTTTTCCTTAGTTTCTGGAGCACTAGCAATAGAGGCACCTAGCTCATCTGGATTAGTGTTTACTACGTCTCTAATTTTGATGAATGTTGGTCCCTGCTTCTTGAAAAAATGAATAAATTCTCAAGTCTAGTAACAGCTTGGACTCAATTTTCCTCTCACAAATGGTGCATGCTAAACACACACCATCTTATGGGCACACTGGAGAAATGGGCACTGAGCAGCCCATACTTTCCCAATCCATGGGATCAAGGAACTCAGAGCTTGATCTTATTTGTTATGAGTTTTTTAAATAATATTTTTATTAATACATCATTGCAGTACATAATGTTTACATTCTTTGTGTGGCATTGATTGATGTACATAGCAAATCTTAATTTTATTTATCCCTTCTCCAATCCTTCCTCTCTCCTCCCTCCATCTCTTGGTCTCTTTTCCACTTAAGAAAGATCTATTTCCCTACTTCTTATTATCCATCTTTTGTTTTACTCTTTGTATTTGGTGTTTCTCATATAAGAGAAATCCTATGATATTTAAATTTGTGTGCCTAAATTACTTCACTTAACATTATAATTTCAAGGTGCATCCACTTTCATACAAATGAATCATTTATCCTTTTTTGGAAGTACAGTACTTACTTCATTGTGTGTAAGAATTTACTTCATCCATTCATCTGTTGGTGGACATATAGGCTGCTTCCAAGTTGTTAGCTATTATGAATTGTGCTGCTATAAACATGGGTATACATGCATTACTGTAATGTACTTCCTTTAACCCTTTGGGGCAGATTCCTAGAAGGGGAATAGCTTTGTCAAATGGAATTTCTATTTTTAGTGTTCTGAGGAATCTCAATACTGATTTCTATAGTGGTTGTAGTAGTTTGCATTCCCACAGTATAGAAGAGTTCTTTTATTTTTTTTTCCAAATTCTCACCAGCAATAGTTTGTATTGGATTTCTTGATGATAGCCATTCTTTCTGGAGTAAGATGGAATCTCAGTGTTTTAATTTGATTTGTCTAATGGCCAGAATGCTGAACATTTCCTTATGCATTTATTGGCCATTTGTACTTCTTTTGTGCAGTATCTATTCATTTCACTTGCCAATGTTTTGACTGGCTCTTTTATTTGGGGGGGGGGCTCTAATTTTTTTCATTGAGCCCTATTTGGGTTCACTGTTAGGGTGCAGAATACAAAGGTGTGGAGAGTTCCCTCGAGCAACTCACAGTCTAGTAAGGAAAATAGACCCCCAAAAACCATGAAATAATGCAATAAATGTTGATAGCAACAAAACACTATGGAAATACAAAATCAAGGCAGTTAAGTTTTGGTTTCAGAAAGATCTATTTAGGGAAGATAGCCCTGAAGAGACTAAATTCGTGTTAGATCCTACTGAATAATGGTTCTAGACCAGTGATTCTTAATTCATGTAAGGGGAGGGAGGTGATCTTGCCCTTCAGAGTGTATTTGGCAATATCGACGTTCATTTGCTTTTATTGGCCAGATGAGAGCAAAGGGCAAGTGTTAGTGGAATCTAACAGATAAAGACTAAAGATATTATCAAACATCCCCTCCAACAAAGAATTATTCATCCCCTCAATATCAACAGTGCTAAGGCAAAGAAAGCTGATTAAGGTAATAATTATTAACTGCTGCTTAAATTATCCTATCACAGCTAATAGGTAGTTTTAGGATGGATGAATGAAGCTGATGACATCACAATCCATGTTCAATTTTAGAGTCACCAAAAATGAGAGACAACCAATATAGCTATGGTTTGTCCCTCAAGGTGCCACCTGAGGAAATATTGGTCCCCCTTCATGTGGCAATGTGACCGATGGTGAAACCTTGTAGAAGAAGGGCCTGGGGGGGGTATTTGGAGCATGGGGGGCATTGCACTCTCCTGTGGTCCTGGTTGATGCTATCAAAAGGTGGCACAGAGGGTGAGCCTGGCTCCTCCCCTCTCTTGTTTCCTTCTGTGTATTGTGATCTCGCCCTCTTGCACACATTCCCTCCATGTTGCGTCCTGTGATAGTGTGGTCCAGCCAAGAGGCTCCTTCCTCACCAGAGCTCTGCTGAGGACACAATGCCCTTGAACCTCCAGATTCTGAGCTAAAAATCTCTTTTCTTTATAAATAGTCTGCCCCAGATATTTCATCATAGTTATAAAAAATAACTACTATAAATATGTAACCCAAAGTAAGAAAAATGTTATCATTTCAACATATTATCACTATAATCATTATAGAGGGATTTTACAAAGGGGCTGTTGGGAAGTCTTTGGTATCTAGCGTGTTTCTTATACCTATAGCTCATCTCAATTCAGACCAGCCACATCTCAGGTATTCCATAGGCATGTGGCCAGTTGCCCCATATTGGACAGAACAGCTACAGAGTTAAAGTGCCAATTTTTAGAACATCTCAAGAACATAATAATCTATTACATTACACTGGAAAGATATAATAAGAAAATATCTCTAATATACAAAGCTGTTTAGGATAGTGGGCTGGTTTCTTTCATAAATTAAATTGTATAGAAGAGGGGAGGGACTACTATGGATTAAAGATTACTTATTGGGATGGGGATTTAGCTCAGCAGTGTAAGCACCTGCCTGGCAAGCATGACATTGTGAGTTTGATCCCCAGTATCAAAATAAAAAGATGACTTATGACACATACTAATAAAACAGATTATGTGAGTTTTTGTTTTTATGTTTATTTGAATGAAACAACTATAGAAAATTATATCCTAACACTAGTTATTTTATGGTATTAAAATGATATTAAGATGCTTGTGACCATAGGGGTTGTAAGATTAGCCATGAGTCAATAATTCTTGAATATAGTTTGTTGTTATTGAAGTTACTACACTATTCTCTTTGCTTTTGTGTATATTTGAATTTTTACACTAAATTTTCTAAAAATGTGCTTGGTTTTGATGGATATTGGCTCTTAGTATGTCTTGCTATTCCTGTCCAGTGTCACATAAGTATCTCTGTCATATAATGATGGCTTTCCAGAGGGAACTGTCTTCTCTTTTTGACACATTCTTCCCAGTAATCACTTACATGTTCCCCTTTCCAATGAAGTTGGGAAAAGTCAATGGTTGTATTACTTATTTTCCTGTAGGGATGCTAAGCTTTTCAGAAATAAATTCTGTAGCATTGTGGTTTACCAGAGCATGAGGGAAAGTATGAGGAAGGAAAGATCGGAGAGGATGCTGTTAGGTGGAATAACTTCCTTAGTACAGTAGGGTAACTACAGTTGACAGTTAATTTTGTATTTTGAAATAGCTAGTGGAGATGATGAATGTACCCAACACAAAGAAATGCTAAATGTTTGAGGTCAAAATTATACCACTTTTCTGACCTGATCATTATACATTTGTTGAAATGTCACAAGGTCATTGTGTCAATGAGAGAGAGAGACAGAGATAGAGACAAAGAGAAAATAGATTTTATACTATGTTCTATCTTATTTAAATAAAGACAACAATTATAAGTTGGTATGAATGTTTATGTTAGGAGTAAAAATTTTAAAAAAACAATTTATATCCCTAAACCTTCTGAGGAAAAATACTCTCTATTGAATAAAGGAAATGAAGATTTCCCCCTGAAAATATAGCTGTAGGGTATTATGTGATAGAAAGTTTTAAACTTTAATATCATATTTATTTTTGTGTAACAAATTATAGGTAATCTAGCCAGAATGTCAAACTCATCACAATTTTATGGATGCTATCAATTGGGGCAGATAAAAAAATTTTAAAATTATAGGTTAGTGAATATAAAAATATTCAGTAAAATCATCAGAGTTTTGTATGAATATGGCAAAACTCTGAAAGTGACTTCCAAGTAGTAGAATTTGGGGACTTCTGAATATAGAGATGTTCTTCCTCCTTAAACCTGGATCAGAGGGAATGGAAAATATAGAAAATCACATGGAGAAACAAGCACTTGAAACATCTTGCGCTGAGATCACTTTAATCAAGAGTGATTTTCATTATGAAAGCAACATATTCCTGGATTAATTTCTCTCTGTTGTGCCATCACATCTTTTCTTATATGCTGTATATTTTCAGTGGGAAATTAGGAGGAAAAGATGGCAGCTTCTCTTTCATAGACAACCTGTACCAGTTAAGCTCTCTTGCATAGGGTAGGGAGACCTGTGCTCGCCTGTGCTGCATGACCATGGTTAAGAAATCCTGCTACTGTTCTTGCTTTCATTTGGGTTAATGATCCCTCATCCTGGTCCTCAGGTCTCTACTTGGTCTGGTCCTTGCTCTTTGCCTGAATGCCTCATTTCATGGCCAGTCTTTTGTTTTTCAACCTCCTGGATTTGTTCTACCTCAGTTGTACTTGTTTTTGTCCTCTGTCTGCATCTCCAAGGATCTTTGCTTAGCGAGTTTATCATTTAATCTCAGGTCAAATGCCGCATCCTCTGGGGTTCTCCCCATCTGAAGAGACCTTCCAGCACTCACTTATTAGCACATTATCCTCTTTGTTCTTCTTCATAGAGGCTAACACTTCTCTAAATCATGCTATTTGCTTACTTGCTCCATGAAAGAGAGGCCTGCTCTGTTTTGTTCCCAGTATTTCCTCATCACGTTGAATGGTGCCTGGCATGTGGAAAGAGTTTGGCAAATATTTGTTGAATGAATACATGAATTAGATAAGCTGGGGGGTTGGAGTAGATCATCTCTGAGGATCTCTTTCCAGCTATGAAGCACTATGGTTTTCAAAACCCATCACAGAAAGCATTCATCTTTCCAACTGAGAGTCTTTCTCCTCACATCCGCCAAGACAGGATTTCCCAGGGTTTAACCAAAATGGAGGGTAAGCAAGCAGTGAAACAGATGCCTTCGGGTGCCGGCACATCTTCTTCGAAGTTTAGCAGCAGAGCAAAGAGCAATCTTGGTAATCAGCACAGGGCTGGATAAGAGAGCAGCGAGGTCTTCTGCCAAATTGCCTTTGTGGATGTCAGAGCCAGCTTCTCTGAAAACAGCCCTTTATTTAAAACATGACTCCAAGTGGAGCTTGCTCTCTACTCCCTACCCCCTCTTTTCTTACTTGGGCTCTCTGACTTGTCACATATGTGTTCAATTGGTTTCTTAACATCAGTTTGGGTAATCCTGATGTGAAGGAGATGTGAGAGTCAGCCATTAGGTCTGTGAAGGTCTGATGAAAGCAACTTTAACACATAACCATTTGCTTTGGCAGGAGCTCAGGCCAAGAGCAAAAGTCCTCTTGATGTGTCAAATTATAGATAAACACAAGTTTCAAAAACATTTGTGATATAACTGCAAATAAATGCTGGTAACTGGCAGGGTTCTCCGTTTACAAATAGTTCCTGTCATCCAAACAGTAAGAGGATAAACTTAAACACAACTGACTTCCCAAACATTTGAAAGCACTTTAATAGCGAGGCTCTAGGGCTACAAATATAAAAGAATAATAATTATGGCTTATGATCCAACCCAGCCAACAGCAAACCTGCGTGGAGCTGCACCTTATGTCTGGGGTTTATCATGATGACTGAACTCCTGTGAGATTTCTCCTTCAGTTCCACCCGTCTTTTGAAGATCCTCAGAGATGCCCATACCCATGCTTTTGGCTTAAATTGGCTTGTTCCAGAGTCTGAGAAGCAACATCTTGGGAACTAGTTGACAATTGAAGAGAGGAGGTGCACTTCTTCTTTCATGGGGAGCTTCAGGCCATTAATAGAACAGTTGCATTGGACAGATTCTCTCCAAAGGGGCAAAGATAACAGGAATATTTGCTCTGTGTGTGACTTGGTGTGACTTTGATGATGGTGGAAGTTATGAGGAGGAAAAATGGGGGTCTTCTTTCTTCTGCTCTTCTCACTGTGCATTGTAAGCTTTCATCTATCCATTTGTTTCTGAGTCAAGAAGTTCCTAATGAGCTCTTCTGAAGTGCCAAACTCTGCGACAGACATTGACGTACTTTAGTAAGAAAAACTTTGGTTCTGGGATTTGACTCCTGTGATATAGTACTGAGTAAGGAAACCAGAAGCTCAGGTTAAGAGCTGAGTCAACACTAAATCTGTCACTTCCTGGTCTATGAGGAGCTCCAAATTCCCCGCCTGATAAAGTAGTAAAAGAGCATGGCAGGCAGGGTCTGCCTGTGTCATTCTGAAAAGTTCATGTCCCTTGCAAAAGAGTTGATCAGGCCCATCTTTGGCGGACTGTTGCTCAGCTATAATAGCACAGGTTTCTAGGTTTGCAAGACAAGCAAGCAATCCTGACACATAAATGGCAAAATCTCTTATTTTCAAATGTTGGTGACCTTGTACAAGTTTTCTGTTCAAATACTGACCAGAGAAAGATGAAACAAAAACCAGTTTTGATCCTCTTAGTATAGAAAAAAAAAGTCCTTCTTTTCAGCTTATTCACTGCTAAGACAGTAGCCCCAGATATGTGGCCTTAGCTGGTCTATGTAGGGACTTCCGGGATGCTTTGGGGAAGAGGGAGCCCATCTTGATGGGAAACTGCCCTTGTCCATTTCAACCAGAGGAGCCCTATTTTAGTCAGTGTTCCCAGATGCCATTTTAGGTTGTTCTTGTCCCCTGAGATCATGTTTAAATTGTCTAAAATCCACCAGTGCCAGAGCTGGAAACCATATCCAAGATCCTGTGAGTTCCTGGAATTGGAGCACATATTTCCACAACTCCCTCTGGCTCTCAAGTTGTTGCATCACCCCCTGAAGCTGCCCCCAGCCCAAACATGGACTTGGTCCTTTCTTCATAAGAAACTAGCTCAAATACCAGAAATATTCACTGACTTAACAGAAGTCATTTTCAACAGGGGTGTGGGAAGAAGCAAAAATTTTGAAATTTTTTTTTTAGCAATTAACTTCAACACCGGACAATGTTGTGTATAAGATGCAGTTTTCAGTTACTCTTTGTCTGCTCCGTGTTCACTGTTTGGGGATCTGGCAAATTACTTGGCCTGTCTGTGCTTCTGTTTCTTGTATTTAAATTGGGTGCTAACATAGTATCTAGTCATAGGATAAATATAAGGATAAAATGAGTTAATTTAAGTAAAAATATTAAAGAGAAAGGAGAAAAGACAGAAAAAAGAGAGAGAGACAGAGACAGAGACAGAGAGAAAGCTGACCAATATCACACATACACAAACATGCACATTCATCTATGGACATTATTATTATTATTAATGTCATTGTTATTATGCATTTCCAGTTCTTATCATTTTTTTCTACATTTTTTCCTCCTCATTCATCTCTCTTATGCTCACTCAAGATGCAAAACAAAAGGTCTTCTTTTTCTGAGTTCTTTGTTCCCTCTGATGTCATATGCCAAGCATGTTTACCAATGATGGTTTCCTCCCTAAAAGGAACTAAGATGTCAAATATCAGGGCAACATTTTTTCAACTTTTACATTTATTTATATACATAAAGGGTTTCATAACTTTAAATAAATATTAAAAATACTGGCTGGATCTTTGAGGTGTTTTTGTCCACTAAAAGTCTTTTGATTCTGGGAAATAAGGTTTCCTGGGTGAGATGTCTGCATATGTGCCTTATAATGACAGGCCAGGGAAAGCACATGTTGGGTATGTAGTCTGAAGTAAGCTCCTTCAGGTTATTCCAAGAGATTAAAGATATTGTTAGTTCTTTGATATAGAATCAGAGAGGTTGTGATTCTGGAAGGCCAGAACCTGCCACAATGTGCTTTTGATCTCAAAATATTTTATCTTATAACTCTCAGAATGTTTCTAACCTCTTTAGTCCATCCCACCTCCGGTGTAGTCATTCATGAAGACAGCACAGTTGGAAAGAGACTTCTTTCAGTGAAGATGTAGTATTATTATAGTTTCTCAATCTTGCTTTCTATGTTGATATTGGCTTATAGCTAGAATAAGCAAACATAGAATGCCTACAGATTCATTTTCTCTTCCTATAAAGCTGATAAGCCTTTTCATATAGGTGTGTGAATGTTTTATAAGTTTTGTGAAGTATATTTGCGTCTATTTCAATATTGATGAAGAGTGAAACCTCCAAGGGTCATCTGAGGTTGAAATCTTTGCTATAAATCCTTCCCTCTGGTTGCTATGACCAAGAGGAAGGGAGTCTGACTTCTAAGCCATTCATTTGCTGTTCTTGGCGACCATAAGAAGAAAAAGTTGACTTTGGAAGTATTATAATAGAAATATAGTCTATCATAGGTTTGGGAAATAGATATTGATAAGACGAGAGGAACGGGAATGACACGTTCTAGCGTCCATTTCAGACAGGTTCAGACATGGAAAGAGCCCAGCACACTTGGCTTTGATTCTTGGTTCCACAGCAACTAGTTCGGTGCTCTTGAGCAAAACACATTAATCTGCCTAAGCCTGGAGTCTTCTGTAACAGGGGAGCGATAACATCTGCTTATGAGACTGAGAAGGTTTGATAATGCATGTAGCTATTTTTTTTTACCGTGAGTTTTTCAACATTTTCTCTTGTGTTTTGTTTTTTTACCTTTCTGGCCCTTCCTCTCCAGTAGACTTTGCCCAGACATGAATCTAGAAAGAACTGTCTTCTCCCTTAATATTCTTTTCCTGGATGATTTCACTCATTCCTATCTTTACTACAGTGAAAAGAGTGGAGAGAAAGTTCTCCCAATATTCATGGAACCTAACCAAGGGGAAGGAAATCATGGTGAGAGGTGGTTACCTCAAGCGCGTTTCAGTTTTGAGAATTTTTTTCCCCCAAAAGAAAGATCAGACCGTACTGCAGGAGCAGTGGAGTGGGCTGGATGCAAATATATACAGCTCAGAAAGTCAGTGGTCTATATTCACGCATCTTAAGGCTATGGAACACTTACGACATCCTACTAGTGACTCCCTGGAGCACTTAGGGAAAATTCTGAAGTCTGACTGCTTTGCAGGATGAGGGCATAGAGCTGCCTACATTTCTATAAATCCTACTGCAGTCTTATCTGTACTTAAGGGTAGTTAAACCCAACAAAACTAGAATGAGAGACGTAGTGGTCAGCATATAGTGAGTTATGTCCTGAGCCATTTCTTTTTTCTTTTGAGACAAGATCTCACGAAGTGGCTGTTACCCAGGCTGGGTTTGAACTCACCATTCTCTGCCTCAGCCTAACAGAGTGCTGGATCACAAGTGTGTGCCAACACTCCTGTCTTATAGTAGGTTGTTAACACATTTGAATGCCTTCATTTCTTACCCATTTACTGAGAAACCAGGGCCTAGAATGTCCTGTTAAAGTGAATTTTTTCACTAAAAATGAATGAGTTATATTGAAAATTTCATATAATTTTAGGGTTTAAGAAGATCTTAAAAGGGTAAATGACCTAACTCTTCATAGGAGATTGAAAAAAAAAACTTACAAATTCAATCAATATAAAGTAAACTCTCCAAGGATAAAAGGAAGCTGAGAATTTCTGAAGGCCACAAGAAGAGCCAATGGCTTTTAGGCACCTGATGTGGACTAATTGTAACAGTTGGGTAATACATTTTTGGCGCAAGCTTCCTGCCAACGGCGACGGCAAAGTAGAAACATGTTGGGTTACTTAGTTTTGGTTTTATGACAATGGAAAACAGAAATTTTTCTGTGGAGACAAACTTTTTCCTGGAACCAAACCTAGGTATTTATCACGAGTCATCATTTAAGGACACAGAGAGACACAATGGACATTGTCTTATAGAATGGTGCAGTCATCCACCCAAATATTCTCATCCTGATCATTCTTTAGAACATATATTCCAAGTAAGCAGGAACTAGTTTTCTCAGGCACTAAAAGGGTCCAAAATAAAGCAAAAATGAAATCTATGTACTGTCTCTTCACTACTAATCTATTGAGAGAAAATGTGGAAGTAATTCTATTTGAATATAACCTGAAGGAAATAATGATAATAATAAAAATTCTAATTGTAACTACATTTTATTAAGCACAAGTACATTTTACAAGTACAAACAAGTTAACTAAAGTTTCATCTGATTGAAAATTCTGCCAAGCTCACACAACCCATTCTGGCCTCCAGCTTCATTTCATTGGTAGTGGGTCCCAAGAGCATTGTGTGGAGGTGTCTGAGGTCACATCTGATAACAATGGGAATGTGCACCATGATCCATTCCCGATGTTTGCAAGGGAGAGGGAAGTGAGACAAGCCTGACATGCATTTGCCATCATTGTGCCATTACATTTTCCTGCTAGCAAAGCAAACTTCATATGACAGTAATTAGCAGATAAATGTGTTTCCTATAATTCCTCTACATTTGTTAGTGGAAATATACCAACATGTAAGTTACTTGACTACTTTTTACTATATACCACTTGGAATTTTAGGGATCTCAGAAGCTAATGTATGCACACAGGAAGCAAACCAAACCAATTATAAATCCCTACCTTCCCCTTTCCAAAAGAAAACCTGAAAATTCCCAAACCCACAATGCATCTTAGAATTATTAATATGAACTAAATATGCTTATATAAGCCAATTTATAAAACATTAATTTTTAAAAATCTTACTACATAGTTAATGGTTGGTTTTTGTTGTTGTTTTTATATTTAAGCAAAAGCATCCATTAAGGTTGTAAATATGGAACAATTGCTGTCTAATACTTTTAATATTCAGCCATTATGGGATGTTTGCAAAGGTTGAGACACAGTGAATTTGCATCCTGAAGAGCCATTGTCCTTCAAGATAAAATTTTTAACTCCCAGGTTGCATAAGACAACTAAACAGCCCACTACATTTGTGAGGCCAGTCACTTTTCATCTGGTAATAGAACTCGTAAGCATTAATTGTAATGTGTCAACCCAACTTTGAAGAAGAACCACCTAGCACATTTGTAAGGTGCTGAGTGTATCTGTGGATGCTGGGCTGCAAATGGCGGAGGGAAGACCCAATGAGGAGGTGGATAACACCAACCAATAGCCTTGCATTCTGGGTAGAATAAAAAAGGAAAGAAAGAAACATCCCCCCCTCCTTGGGGATGAGGGCTTCGATCTTTGTCATTGCCTTTGAAGCATTTGTCTCCAGTTCCTTCAGGCTTCCTTTGCAGACTCTTCAGCCTTCCCACGCAGACTCTTTGACTTCCCAACACAAATTCCCATCAGCCTCTAAGGGAGCTTGCAGGCCTTTGACCTTGGGCATGAGCCTCTGGGCCTCTGGTGCAGACAGCCATTTTGCATTCTTTCCCCTCAGATTTGGCAGTTGGCCACTGGGACTCCTTTGCTTTCCATCCTATATGCTACCTTTATGAAATCTGTATATAACCATATCTCTTCTAGTGGGGAACAAATCATTCTCAGGGTGAAGGTTTTGCTAGAGCTGACCTCACCTCTTGGGTTGGACAGTTGATGCACTCTGGCACCATATTCTGCTAACCAATAAGTGACACAGAGACATTTCCTGGAGCTGGAGGGTAAAGGCCCTTGCTTATCAGTGTGTTACTCAGCTGATGAGATAAATAATGCAGGTGGACATACTTACTGGGAAGAAACCCAACACCAAAGAAATTAGGCTCAAGTAGAAAAAAAGAAAGCCAATAGCTTCAAGTATATTCACAGAGCTGTACATCCACCACTGAAATCATTTTTAGACTACTTTCATTGCCCTGAAAAGCACTGCTGTTCCCCTTAGCCATAGTCACTAATATCGCCCAGCTCCTCCTCTCAGCTCTTGACAACCATTAATCTACTTTTTCTTCTGGCCGTTCCTTGTCAATGGGATCAACAGTATGTGGTTCTTAGTTCCATTTCTATTTATTTTCATAGTTCGCATTATTTCTTCTTGTAAACCTTATTAGAATTTAAGTTCTCAAATATATACAATCCTTCATTTAATGTTTGTCTCTCCCATTAGACCACATGTTCCACCAACTGAGGGACACTGTATTTAATTGGCATCCTATTACCATTTCCTACCTAATGCATGTGCCCCACAGAACACAGACTTAACATTACATACCCAATAAATAAATGGACAAATATACCAATGAATGGATAATGAAATGAATAAATTAAATAAATGACCACTAGGCTGCCATCACCAGGAAAGATCCAGAAATACCAATCTACTTAGTGCAACAAAGGAAGCTGGTCTGGTGAATTGACTTCAAAACCAGTTTGCCCTGTTGGGGAGCAAGGGAAATAAATATCTGTTTAACAAGAGAGAGTGTGGTTTCACAAGCAGATGTGTAATATTTGCAAATGAGAAGTGGATTGTTTGTGTATAAGAGTTGAAGAAGAAGACTTGGTAAGCCAAGTTCAAGTAAACTATTTATTGCACTAAGTAAAACACAGTGTGGTCACTGCCAAATGGTCACAATGATTTTTTTTTTCTTAAAGGCCTCAGTCTCTATCCTGAGTTAGTAGGAAAAGAAGGGCCTTCATGCTTAGAACTGGCTTGTGGTGCCCTTGACAAGGCTCAAGGCTGTTTTCCAGAAGTGTTTAGGTCTAGTTGTTTCCTGCTTATCCCTGTAATAAGCAGAAAAAGCCAGGGATGGGTGAGATATCAGATGTGTTCCTTGTAACTTGGAAAAGCAGCTTTGCAGTGCAGGACACACACGCACTCCCTGTTAGATGACATCTAGATGCAGGGGCTTGGCAAAGCCTGTTGCTAAAAACGTTGAACAAAATAAACTACAAAATATAAAAGGAATGTGGAGAAAGTTATGACAAACAAATTGGTGATTCATAGAGATTAAGTTTAATGGCTACAAGATTTTCCTGGCTCTAATTTAGACTTTTTCAAGAAATCAGTTGCAGTACAGGCTCCATTGGTGGTTGGACATGAAAGAGGATTTTCTAGAAAGTGAGATTTTGTTTGGGGTGTTTATTTTATTTTTAATAAAGAAAATGTTATTTTTATTCCCTTGCTCCTCTATTAAAGAAATAAAATCCCTAAGTAATCCCAGCTCCTGGATGCAGGTGTAATAAACACACACACACACACACACACACACAGATTATTTCATAAGTATCTTCAGAGTTACATTAAAAGTTATAAATTTCAAATATGGCACCAGAAAATAGTGAGGTATTATTTTTGCCTTTGTTTTAGGCTCCACAAATCCTTGACTAGTGAATAAAGATCTCTATCATAATCTATAAGACAATATTTTTTTTAAAGACTCAGTATTCAAATAAAGAAGTAACCAGGGCTTGTTTGGGTAAATCATGATCAGGATGTATTTAACTATGTAATTTTAGGCGTGTATATTTCAAGTATGGCTGCACAAAGCTCAAATATCCAGCCTAAGTCTGCCCAGTGAGAAGTTCTCCACCTATCTACCCAGTATAATAAACAAGGAAACTGCAATTGTTGGTACAACAATCCTCCCCCAACTCTCCAGCCAAATCCTTCCCACTTGTCTGTAGCTTTGCTGTAAATTCTCTTTATTCCGCATTTCTCACAGATAATTCAATACCTTCTAAATACTTCTTCTGGTAAAAATAATTTGGGATCTTGGTAAAGTCATAGATTCTAGGCCTAACTTATCAAAACAGACTTCCCTGAAAAACTGCTTTTTTAATGTGGCCTAGATGATTATCTCAATTTAGGGAAATTTAGGGAAAACAGGGCTAATGATAATTTTTTTCTGTTTCACTTTATAAAAACAAAATACTTTCATAAAACCCTTTCAAGAGATCATCACAATGGATCCATGACAAAAATATTATTATTGCTTTTTTGAGTAAGAGAAAACTCAGGTCACTTGGCACTGGACTTTGACTCCAGGCCATGCAGCTTCTTGTCCAAGCCCTCCCCACCAGCCCAACTGCCTTCTAGAAGCTTCTGGTAATGGTGATGACATTGGTACAACAAAGTCTTCTATGAGCAAAGGAAGGAGAAAGAAGTTATAATGCATGTTTAAGAGCACCCAAAGGTTCATAATGAAGGAGAGATCTTTTGATAACTACAGATGTGTAAAGAGTAGTTGGGTGAAGTCATGGAAATGCAAGTACCAATTTATTGCTGAGTAATGAGAACTTATTGAAAATAGTTGGAGTCTAAGACATGGTTTTACAATGTCTCTTCTACAGAACACTAGTTCTAGAAGATAGTCCATGAAAAAAAGGCTTCTTGTCTCAAGTGAATTTGCCAAGTGTAGTAAACTTTTCTCCAGTGCATATGCTGCCAAAATAGCCTATTAAGTGTGCTGAGAAATTCTCTAGTAAGAAAAAGATCTAATTAAAATGTTAAAGCTGAAATACTTCAAACTTACTTAACTGTGGAATTCTCTCCCTATTTTTTCATAAAGTATACATAAATAACTATCTGAATGTTCTTTGGGCAATTCTCATTCAGGACATAGATTTAGAGTTGGCAATATATTCATAGGAGTGTTTACTATTATATGTGGTACCTACAATTATACCCAAATAGGAAGTTAGATATCCTGCAGTTGGAGCCAAGTTTCTACTAATTTTTTCCCTACTTCAAACATGATATTTTGTTCCTATACTTCTTTCCTATTATGTATTTGCTTATTCTGAACAGAGGAAAAGGAAAGGAAGAGCAAACATGAAAGAAGCAATTGAGTATTTATTGCTCTAATGTTTGTTGATTCACTGTAGTTCCTTACTGATGTAAAACAAGTGTATGCCAACAAACCAAGGGGCAGCTGAGCTGCAAGCCTGGAATGTGGAGACCAGGTGCATCTGGAGACTGTAGCTCTGCCCAGGCACCTGGATCAGAGACCCAGCTTGCCTTCCTTTCTGCACTTGCCAATCTGTCTCTCTGGGGATGGGGCAGCCTAAAGATGTGCTTCCTCTCTTCCTGTGTTTAATGGTACTGATTCAGAATGAGTCTTCACTCCAAGGGCCACTGGGCTCATGGCTGCACTGGAAATGGAAGAGGTGTCTGCTGTGGTCAGAAGGCACAGCAGCAGAAACATAAGCTAGCAGGTCTTATGCATAAATCCTCTGGCCAGAGGGTAAATGCTAGCTGCTTTTGTTAGGAGTCCCCTAAGTTGGACGTGCCTCTTGGCTTGGGGGTAACTGGGAATGCACATGAAACAGTTTAGACAAATGGATGCAGGCTTATAGGGAAATTCTTTTTCCACCTGTCATTGTGTTTTCATTTGGGCTAGAAACAAGAAGAGAACTTATTTCAGTTGTTAGTGCTTATATGTGTCTAAGAAAATTGATTTCTCATGCATTTGAACTTTATTATTATTACTCAAGGGGATTTGACCTTGCCTTGCCCTATATTTGACCCAGGAGAGTGACAGTTGGGGAAAGTGGGCTGAAGAAGTTTTGCTTGGCAAGAGAGTGTTTTAAAAAGTGAAATTATGTGTATTCTTAGAGAATGGATCACTACCTAGATTGTCTCCAGTGGTTTGCTGGTGCCTAGTTAGCAACTGATTTTCCAAAAATTAATAATTAATAAATGTACATGTATGCATGCACACACATTTATTATAAAATGTACCAATATAAAAGATGTGTTGCATGAAATTTATAAGCAATAACAATGAAGTATACAATCATCTTTATTATAAGTTTATACAAATAATTGAATCTCATAGGATCATTTTTGTAATCAAACTTTTATACCCATAGCCAAATTCTGGTTATACCCAACATGCAAGTGTATTCCCAATAAGTCTTGATATTTCATTTACATTGGCAAAGTAAAACAATGAAGTATATGTCCAGGGTTGCTAAATTTAACAGGCGAAATATAAGAAACTCAGATATGAATTGCATATAAATAACAGTTAAAGTTGTTGTATAAGTGTGATATGTATAATTTTTGGGATGTAATTATGCTAAAAAGACTTTATTTATAGCAATTGCCCCTTATCTGAGGGGGATATGTCCTAAGACCTCTAGTGAATGCCTACAGCTGCAGATAGCCTCTATATATGCTATGTTTTTCCTATACATATATACTTATAATAAGTTTAACTCATAAATTAAGCACAGTAAGAGATTAATCATGAGTAATGGCAAAATAGGACAGTTATAACAACATGCTGCAATGAAAGGTATGTGAATATTATCTCTCTTTCAAAATTTTATTCTACCTATTCATTTTTCTTGAGTAGATAGAATAAGTGATGGGCCGATGGGATGGTGGTACTTATAAGAAATACTTTATGGTTTCTCTTTATCCAATCCAGAGTGCATCATCATTATTCTTGTGGTATGGGGCCATTCTTAAGGAAAATAAGCTTTATGGGAACATAAGCACTTTGATACCGCAACAGTTGATCTAATAATTAACATAGCTACAAAGTGACTAATGAGAAGGTATATTGAACAAAGACACAATGTATCTCCTGGTCAAGACACTGCAAGATTTTAGCAAGTTATTCAGAATAGCAAACAATTTCAAATTTACTAATAGTTTATTTCTGAAATTTTCCATTTGGTATTTTTAGGTTATGGTTGACTAGGTAAGGGGGAACTACTAAATTGAAATTTCAATGAAATTTAGCCTCTTGTATTTTATTGAGTCTAACACTGAAGAACTTCACAAATATAATTTCTAATTTGAATTACATGTTAGTTTTGTTATCAGGTTCTAGGGTGCTTGAGACTTCTTCTGGACATCTTTTTTTTAGATTTTTCTTGCCCAGAACAAGGAATTGAACAAAACAAGTACAAATAGTATCAAAGTTTTACATATATTTATTAAAGGTAAGAAAAAAATATTCTTTGTAGAGCAAGGGTGGCCAATTAAAAAATAAGAAAAGAAGTACATTCTTCAGGACCACTCTGACAGAGAGAACACAGTGGACACGAGGAAAAGTCCTCTGTCTTTTATATTCCCTTTCCTCAGGTTGATGTCAGGTCTAAGCAATCCTGTCAGAAACCTGCTCAATGTCTCGGGAGAAAAACTGAAAATAGCACTCTGTGACTGGTTTCAGGTGCAACACACATGTGTCCTGGAACTCTGTGATTGACAAGTCATACCCACTTGCCAAGCCAGACTGCCAAATCCTAATCTCCTGATGACCTAGAAGAATATTCTCTTACTTTGGGGGAATGCTCAGAATTAATGGCTGGATACATAAGATAATTTTAATTTTTATTTTCATTTATAACATTTTCACCACTTTTTAAATTAAAGAAAGTCAGCTGAACTAACTTATGTTCTAACTAAGGAACAATGTCCTATCCAAGCCCTAATTTATAGTGTTTGTCATGTAGCATAATGTATATACTTCCACCGTGGACAACTTCAGTCTTTCAACTTTGGTCTACCAAATTCCTGCAAGAGGTATTGAAAAGAGATATCCAAGATTATATAACATTGTATAGCCATCCCATCATCCAAATACAATAGCTATAAATAACCTCAAAGGCATAGTAAGACCAACATTTTGTGAAAGAAATAGAAAGTGATAACTTTTGAGTATTTCTTGCCTTTGTTTTTAATATAACTTATTTAATAGTAAACTATTACAGTTTTTGTTTGAATTGGTCTGCAACATTTTTACCAGCTAGCTTTTGCAAGCTGGGAGCAGTCTCTTCAGCACATTACTGAGCTTGTCCTTATCATCTCACACCTAAACTGTTTCATTAATTTACAAAATTCATTTCATTCCTAAAGGTGTGCGAGTTAGTGATCCTTGTAAAAGTTGCTGGGTAGATTTAAAAGGAAAAACTATAGTCTTTTTCTAGGAAGCTTTAAGTTACTCAAGGGAGTAATAGGCATTTACTGAACATCTCTACTTGAGATACTTCTATTGACTATGATTTTAAGATTATAACTTCATGGACCTCATGCTATATAAAAGTCAAAAAGATAGAGGGAACATGTACTCTAGATATAAAAAGGCCACTAGCATAGTGAGGCAGAAGGTTGGAGCTGAAATCAAAATTCATACTGTGGTTGCATTTTATTGATTTACCTTTACTTCACAGTTAAGGATTGGAAGGGATTGTTTTAAATAATTGTTTCTTTAAGGCAGTCATTTTAAAGCATGATACATTTTTCTCTTTATTTTCCTTTGATGTTGTGAAGATTTTCTGGCGGATAAGCACTAAGTCTATGATACAGACAACAAATGCATGAAATTCATCATAGGGACAGGTTTTATGGAATGCATAGAGCATAAGCCAGGCCTTGAAGAGTCGAAGGGATTTAGATAAGTAGAGAAGCCTTCCAGGCAGGGCACAATGCATAAGTAAAGGGTTAGAGATAGGTATTTGGAAGAAACAATAAATAAAATAGTCTGGCCAGAGAAGGCTCAGATTTATACACAGTTGTAAAAGCTATTTAAAACCAGGATCCACAAAGCCCATTGTTGGCACAGAATCAAATGTAAAGAACTAATAGCTGGAAAATTGAAACTAATTTAAATATTTATAACAGTATTTTTTTAAAAAATCACAAATGCTGGAGAGTTCTTAACCCTCAGGACCAGTCTTTCTCTCCTCTGAGGATCTCATGTCTTCTGAGGATCATTCTCTACATTTTTCAGCACGTCCTTGCTTCACGAATGACCTCAGTCTCATTAAATACCAGGAAGTGAAGGAAAGGGGCACAAATGAGAGACAACCAGAACTTTTCTTAATGGGTAAAAGCAGGAAATACACCATGCAGTAATGCAAAGATTTGTTTTGACTAATCATCTAATAGTAATGTTCCTATCTAGATACAATTAGTATAGCAAAAAATAGATGCTTTATATTTCCTTCCTTTATCAACTCTGCAGAATTAAGTTATGTTCATTTCTTGGGTTTTTCTTCTTCTTTTATTTTGCTGCCTTCCTTGCTTTAAGATTTTGTGCTTGCTATTTCCTTTGTGTGTACACTATTTATTCCTGTGATATTTTTATCCAATGAATTCCTATTAATACTCAAAATTCAATTTTGAGGGCTTGGGACATTGCTCAGTATGAGAATATTTGCCCAGTAGACACAAAGCCCTGGCTTTCATCCCCAGCACTAGCAATAAGAAAAAAAAAAAATACTTTCACCTAAATGCACCCTTTGACAGTTCAAACCAGGTTAGTTATGCCTCTTCTTCATACCTAATCCTTGGCATTTTTCCCTCTTTTAGAGCTCAGTGACTCACTGTGTCATTTTATTTTGCCTGACTCATTCCCATTGGACTGTGAAAAACTTAAAGATAATCAATCAGTCTCATTTCTTATATGTGTGTGTCTGTGTAAACACATATATGTTTGTGTATACATTATATGGCACACATACTTAAATATAGTTTATATGTATATATTTTATGTATAATATACCAATATTCATAAATAATGTATATTCTTATGTGTATATACATATATATTTGTTTAACGGTCTTTCATATGTGTGGATTAATGAATCCATTTACCTTCTCATGGGACAGGCACTGTATGAAGCAGTTAGCAAACTTACATCTTCCCATGCTGTACAAGCTTATACATTAGCCATTACCCTTAATTCTTGTAAGAGAAATCCAGGTCTCAGAGAGCTACAATGAGGTCAATAACAAGGTTACATAACAAGAAAATGGCAGCATCAGAATTTGAACCCAAGGCTGGATGACTGTGCCATGTGTCTGTTGAAGCCCTGAGTTGGGTAAGGGGAAATATGGTTTCCTAGAGAGGAAGGAGAAAAATGCCATCAGGCAGGCCTTTGGTTGGCCATTGAACAAGGTATTTCTGCCTTTTGCCCACTGTGGAGCCAGTGCACTAGTGAGAAAATGAATGTGGGGAGAAGATGTCAAGCACACACCAACTGTAGTTAAAAGATTTTTGTTTATCAGGCCCCCTTACCTTCCTCATTAATATACATTTGCATTTGAACAGCATTTCTTTCCAATAAAGTTACCTGCTTTATATGTTCTAGGCAGAGTGGACAAGGAGCAGAAAAAAAAAAGACAGGAAAAGGCTAAGAATTTGTCTGGTGATTTCATGGTAGGCTTCAGTCCTCATCAGCAATATGAACTGACCAAGGGCATGGATAGTCACAAAAGGACCATGAATGGACAAATCTGGTGGGCTCCCAGGTGACAAACACATACTCTCTTTTGAAACTTACATCTATTACATAAAGTTATATGAGTTCCCTACTCATAACTAGAATGGAAACTGTAGGAAGCTCTAGGTCACAAATGTAGTAGTTTGAAGCATCACACATTTATCTTTACATCAGGAGTCTGACACAGTCTCAGTGGGTTAAAATCAAGGTGTCAGCAGGACTGCTCTGCTTTCTAGAGGCTATTGGGAGAGAATCTGCTTTCTTGTTTTTTTCTGGCTTCTAGGGACAGCGTGTGCACCTTGGGTGATCGCTTTCCTGCATCTTCAAAGCTGGTGCATTTGGGTCAAGTCTGTTACATGATGCCGTCATTCTCAGTATGCATCTACCTCCATGCTAGGAAAGAATTTTGGTTCTTAAGGATCCATACGATTACACTGGCCTACCTAGATAACACAAAACAAAAAACAAAACAAAAACATCATTCCAAGGTTCTTAATCTCAATTACATCCACAAAATCCCTTCTGCCCTGTAGGGTACAGCAATCACAGACTTACAGACTACAGCATGGGCAAATTTGGGTGCTATGATTCTGCATACCACAAAACTACACACAAGTAGACACCATTCTATATATTCTCAGAGAAGTGAAGTGTCATCACAGAACTACTGTGTGATGAATCTGAGATTCAGACTCTGGTCTGTGTGACTCAGATGTCCCTGTTCTTTCTAGAACAGCAAGCTGTATCCTCTAATGTTTCTATGACAGTTGAATAGGTAGCAAGTTGTAGAATATAATGAATGGATAATATCTCTGCTTGGCACAGGGAAGGACCCTTAAATAGTGAGAAAATAGATCCTCCCAATGATCAAAAAGATATTGTTCCATTTACCCCTGGTGTCTCTTTAAACACCATTTTTCAGGGGCTGGGGATATAGCTCAGCTGCACAGAGCCTTCCTGGCAAATGTGAAGTGCTGAGTTTGAGTCTCCATATCCTCTGCCAAATATCATTGTTCAGTGCAGGGTAAACTATATGTGAGAACTCTCACATATTAGCTCTTAGACATAAAAGGCAGTAAATCTAAGAACATAAAAGGCACTCAGTAAATATTAGCTGAACAAATGCTTAAATAAATACATCCCATTCACTCAGCAAATAATGTTAAAAACAGATATTTATAAGAATTTAACATTTGTTGTTCTTTAATGGTTGGAACAACATTATAACGTATTATTGTCCATATTTCTCTAAGCTTTGTCGTGGCAAGCTGTGATCCACGGTTGTCTCTTATGTTTCTTCCAATTTGAAAAAAATCTGTGATCCCAGTAATGGCCTGCAATGGGCTGTCAGGGCCCTTTTATTCTGATACTTCTGACAGGGTTCATATTATCAACACTCTTGGCTGCTACTAAGAATTGTAGGTTATTATCCTTCAGTCTTGTGTGAATGCTACCCATGAGCTCTGGAATCAGCAGAAGAGTGGGGATTATTCCCTGCAGCACATTACCTGGAGTGGCCATGATGGAGGAGGGCAGTGCAAGCCTGAAGGGCACTCTGTGTGCCCTGGCTAGGTGCCAGCCCACTGACATACTTGCTTTGTGTTTGCCTCATCAATTTATCAAGTATCTATTACGTGACAGGCGTCAGGAACATATAGATTTTTCTACCTTTATGGTGTTTCTCATCCAGCCAACCAGACATTCGTACAATTGAATGTAACATAGTAACTATATGCCAAATGCTGTATGAGAGAAGAAGGTGGCGCTCTGTACCCATGGGTTCCATATCTGTGGATTTAACCAATTATGGACTGAAAATATTCAGGAAAAAAAATCATCTGTATTAACCATGTACAAAATTTTATTTTCGTCATTATCTCCTTAACTATGTAGTATATAAATATTTATATAACACTTACATTAAGTACAATAAGGAATCTAGAAATGGTTTAAAGTATAAAGGAGGGTTGTGCATAGATTATGCAAATACTATTCTGCTTCATTTAAATGACTTGAGCATCTGTGTATTTTGGTATCTTTTGGGGGTCCTGGAACCAATCCTGAATGTGTATCAGGGAAAATTATATGGACAGGAGGATTTAAACCAGTGTAAGAAAAAATAGGAGTGGGTTTCCTGAGAAGAATGATCCTTGAACTGAATACAGAAGCATGAAAAATATTTAGCCAAGAATACAGAGGAAGGAAGCAAGACTGCTTGAGTTATGACTGTTTCATTTCTGGGTATGAACATCTGCAGCGAGAAAAGGGGCAATATCCCTCTAAGTCCTTCAAAATGAGTGTAACTCTTCATCCAATAATTCCACTTCTAGGAATTTACTCTAAGGAAGTTACCAGATAAGCACATAAAGATTTATGGACATGGATGCTCATTACCACATGATTTATAATAATCAAAAATTAAAAACAGCCTAAATATTTACAGTGAATTGGATAAATGAATCCATATGAGGGAATATAACATAGCCCTTAAAAGCCATTTTTAATGAGGGGAAGTGCTCCAGCTGAATTAAGTGGGCAAAAGTAGTTTAAAATGTGACCTCACTATGGTTAAAATTGGATATAAAGTGGGACAAAATGAACATTATATAAGCTATACATGGCAATAAGAAAAAAAAAGACTGGCATGAAATGCATCGAAATGGTCAGAGCATGGAGATACTGTTTTAAATTTTTTACATGCATTCTGAGGTTTTTACAGAGTGTCCAATATGCTCCCAAGTTTAATCTGTATTTTAAGTCCCCTCCCCACCTGAAGGGTTGTTCATGCTGCTTGGGGAGCCTGACCACATGTTGCTGCCTTGTCCCCTTGCCCTGCTGCCTGGGTCTTTGTCTCCATCCAGCTCTGTGCACGCTTCTGCAGGAAACACCATGGGAACAGCTTTAGGACGGCAATCCTGTTGTGTGTGTGTGTGTGTGTGTGTGTGTGCACTTGCGAGTGTGCATCCTTTTCCATCCTTGTTGCTTTTCCTCAGACAGATCCTGTTCCACTCATATGCCTTTCCTGATCAAAGATTGCTTTCAGAGAATAAATGCATTTACTGAGCACCAACTTGGTGGTACATGCTATCCTAAGAACTTTGTGTGGATTAATTCGTGGATGGATTCCTACAACACTCTGTGAGGTAGATATTGTGATTAACTTCCCCTAACTTTCCCTTAATGGAGAAATTGAGGCCCAAGAAAATTAGGCGAAGCTATCTAAGTGTAACTAACTGGCAAGTGCTAGCATGTGTGTTTGAACATAGACAATCTCTGTATTCACTACAGCCTCCCAAAGAGCTGCTCATGGCTAACCAGTGCCGAACCTTTCCCTGGAAGGCCTGCATTTTAATAGAAGCCCAATTTCTCAACTGACTTAAGGCAGTGCAAGGAGCCTAAGGAGAAGTCAATGTTTAGAGTCTGTTGGGGCCTCCCAGCTCATCAAGTTTCTCATGGTGTGCTTTGAACCTGCTATCCCATAGATCTTTATGTTCCTATTCTTTGAACTTCACTTCTAGGCCAAAAGACCTAGGGAGTAATGAAGAAATTGGGCTCCTCAAAGGAGCTAAGGTAGTGTTAATGTAGAAAGGACATGGGGAGCATGTTCCATGATTCTGTAACTCTCAGAGCCTGTTCATTACTGTTTTTCCTCGTGTCAGAGAGGCAAAATGCCTGATCCACAAATGGTTATATGTATCATAAGAAGATAGTTTCCAAGATGTATTGGCCAGGGGTTTTATTATGTTGATAAACTGGGTGGTCAGGTTCCAATGTGAACAATTCTAAAAGGCTCTTCAAAGCCTTTCTACTTGGTCATTACGGACCTAGGGGACTTCAGCCTTAGGATCATACAGTTCACTGCCTAATATGCACAAGCTCCCTAAAGTTTTAGGGAGTTTCCTTTCATTGGCGTTTAACAACTTGGTCAAACCCAAAGGTGACCTATTGCATATGCACCTGTGTTTTTCATGCAGTCCTTGATGGTTTATATAAGACGATTCTGTGGCCTGTCTGAAAAGCAAATGGTTAAAGAAATGCATTTCACACCAGAAGTTTTCCTTTTAGGAAGCTGAGATAATAGTTGGAATAACTTGTAACACAGAGATTATTTTCACATCTATTCACTCGGGTGGGAAGAAGAATTTTAGAGATTACAATGAGGTTTTGAGCCTGTTGCTCTTATCGCAAAGTCATTTTGCTTTCCTCTCCATATTTGCCCCATACCCTATGCACTAGGGTGAATATAATCCCAAAGGATCTTTCTTCCTCTACCCCATACTCAAGCACAATCATGAGTCACCACTCAGGAACAGGAAGCAGAGGCCATAAAACCCACACTACCTGTTTCCAAAAGGTGAGCTGTGAGAAAGACATAGAGAGCACTTGAAGATCAGTTTTCCATCTTGTGAGTAAAAATAAAGCAGCTGGGGTTAGGAAAAGAAAGGAAGATCCAGGACTGAGAGATCAGACGAGATCGGGCGCGTTCAGGGAAGTATGGCCGTAGCAGGATTGAGACATCAATGAAATAGGGGCTTCTAGTGCAGCAGAAACCATTCATCAGCAGAGCCAAAGGACAGCCAAGGTAGCAATACCTGATTACCCCTGTCACTCCCTCCCAGTGAGAAGCACGAACTATTAGCTTCTCCCCAATACACAGTGATTACTGGGTTTACGATACTGATCTGCCCTCCCCAACCACCCCATATGGACCTTGTGAATTGGGCCAGGTTACTGGAGTGGGATAGAAGTCCAGTGTTCTCCTCAATGCTAATGTTATAGGAAAAAAAAACAAACTGGAATTCTTACTTGGCTCAGTGTTGGTTTTGTGTATGTAATTTTTTTTTTTTGGTCTTTTGTCTGTTAACTTCATGTCTCAGCAGTTGGAGAGAGCTGAAAAGAATCCCAAACAGGGCATAGAAACCTCAGGTTGATTACTGATTTACAAGATACTATGCCTCAGAGTAAATTCTTCTAGTGTCTTCTCAAGGTATTTGCTGTTTCAAACAAAAATATCAGGTCAAGTGATTTTTATCAGGTCTGAAATTAAGTCACCAATCTCCTACTTCTTAGCTTATATCTTTGGGCAAAAATGGCCCTTATCTTTTGGAAACTCAGGTCCTCTGTGGGGTCTGAAAAATATACTCAGAGGATAAAATCATACAGACATAAAACAGACATTTTCGATCTAGAAATGATTTAAAGTATAGGGGAGGGATGTACATTTTCTATGCAAAATCCTTGCTGCATATTGAACTCATTTAGAGAAACTTAAAATATACTTCTGAAAATCGTGAGGAGCTCCATCACTGAAGGCCAACAACCATTAATGATTTGTTATACTCAGTTATTTTTCCTGCCATGCTTAAATTTAACAGTTAATTTCATCAACAGCTATTTTCACTATTGATTACATGTCTATTGTCTACTGTTCTGAGTATTAAATTATCATAGTGAACAAGACAAGCCATCTTATAATTTTGCAATCTATTTCTCCTATTTGATATTTTTTTTGAGTACGTTCTGTCACTTTACAAAACATTCTTCCAAATCCATGGTGGTTGGTGAATAGATTTATAATCCTTTTTTATAGTTATGCCATTGTTGGATATTTGTATTAGTTCTCATAAATGTTCAGATCTTTAAAAAGTATATTGCTGCAGAAATTTTAAAACATTATTCTTGTGTCTTAACAGATAATCTACTTTAACTTTCTGTTGAACTTGGAGTCAAACTTAACCTCTTCTTACAAAGCACATTTGATTCCCAATTCTCCCCTTGGTTGCCTTTAGATCTTGACCCCAGCTTCATCTTGGAGAGGTGTCTCTCTCGGCATGTGCCATGCACGTGCTGGCTTGACCTTTTCCCTGAGCACTTGTGCCACATTATATATTTTTCTCTTTAAATTTTGTTTATAGCTTCTGCACACCTACTTGAATATAAACTCACAAGAGTAAGACTGTTCTCTGTTTGAGTACCTTTACTATTGTATCTCTGATGCTTAGCCTGAGCATTTACTCCACAAATAAATGACATTTATCATAAACCATTCCCAGCAGAGATGGGACAAGGGAGGGAATGTGCATTTGCAACTACTTCCCAGGAAAAGGCCTGAGAAGCAGAAGTCTAGAGAACCATGGAGCCCAATTTCAGAGTAAAATAAAGAGTAAAATCTCTTCTCTTAATTCTCTTACCAAGTTTGTCCTGGGAATTAGAACTACAAGTAATCATTCTCTAATATTTCATTTTCAGAAGCTGACTGCTAAATTTGCAGTATCTATATTGGAACTTCTTTTCCTTCAGAAAGTTTGACCTGAGATTGTCCACAGAATTGGGTCCAGCTCAGAATCAATGAATACAAGTAACTCCCAGGATTTAAATGGCCCTGGGCAAACACAAACACATGGGCTCAAGATGTCCACTGTATGCAGGAAGTTTTCAAAATCAGCTAAGTGGAGGCTTTTGTATATTTAGCAGACAGGTTTGTGGGAAGGGTGCCAGATGTCTGTAGTCCAGGTGAAAAGATAACTTGCATTTCCTGAGTCTAAGTTCAGCAGCCATGGGGGATGCTCTGTTATTCGTGCTCAGAATGGCAGACGGATCAATGAACTCCATTTTCAGTCCCTAAATCTTGTTAAACTGTAGCTATGGTCCATTTTAGGACTGAGGCACTGAAGAAAATGGCCTAAGGACAGACAAAGGGCACAGATGATAATCAGTAATTATAATGTGTCTGCTAGAGCCACGTTTTGATTTGTTTATTATTATGTGTTTGTAAAATATGACTCAAAGTCAGTAATGCACACACAAGTTTAAAAATCAAATAATGTAAAGAATGTAGAACTAAAAGCCTCCCTTCCATGGCTATAAATTGGCTGTACAGTCTCCTAGGGCAACAATTATAGAAGTCTTTCATACATTCATTTTTTTAAAAAAATTAAATAATTTTTTAGAAATTGTATGCTTGCACATTTGCACGATATGTTATACTCACTTTTTTATCTACTGTGTCTTAATAGATATTCCATAACAGATCAAATTGATTTTAATTTTTAAATGTTTCATAATAATGTATTCTTTGACTGAACCTTAATTCACTTAACCAACTCCCTATTATGGAATTCAGATGTTTTCAGTTTCTGTGACTACAAAAA
This sequence comes from Hydrochoerus hydrochaeris, assembly GCA_004027455.1. Classification (NCBI taxonomy): domain Eukaryota; kingdom Metazoa; phylum Chordata; class Mammalia; order Rodentia; family Hydrochaeridae; genus Hydrochoerus; species Hydrochoerus hydrochaeris. The sequence continues at coordinate 44,687 of PVLA01007745.1, read as the reverse complement.
TTGCTACAGAATATTCTTATATTCTTATGTTTAATAGCCATATGATATAGGAATGCTATAGGACCTCCAAATGATATAGGGGAAATATTATAACTCCAATCAGCTAGATGTCCAGTATGCTGAATGGGTGTTCCCCAAGACCAAAGAATGAATTCTAAGAAACAAAGGAGGTTAAGAGTAAGAAATATTTATTGAGGGAAAGATAACTTCTGCCTCAGAGAGATAGAAGGGTGTCTGGAAGGGGGGTTGCCAAGGATCCTACTTTTTAGGGGAAATTCTATAGCGCACAACCACATGGGTACAATGTGGGTTAAGGCTATGATTACACAATGAGATTATAAGTGTAGCCACTTAGGTAATATTGATCCAATGGAGAAACAAGTCTTATTGCAAGTGTAGTATCTGGAAAGAACAGAGAACTTTTCAGGAAGGGATAAGTCTGAGGGTCTTGGTCACCTACCAAGGTGATCAGTGTCTATGTAGACTTTATTAGATCAGGTGTTATTACTTATCTTAGTCCTGGTCATTTTGTTTATATCTTGAAGTCTGGCCTCCAATAGATATGCTGCTGGCCAAATTTGTAGTGAGTTTTTATCTTTGAACTAACTTCCTTTAGGGCCCAGCCCTATCTCACTGCCTGGAATAGTTCTACCTGACTCAACCATCTATAATATTTTTACCTTATTATTTAAAAATATTTATATAGAGAATAAAGACGTAGACAAAACACAAAATGGTAATATTCACCTAGAGGAAACCATCATTCATATTTTAGTGTATTTCCTTTGCCTTCTTTTTCAACAATTATTTTAATAACATAATATAGCTCTTTACTCTTCAGTTAGCTTTTATTTATTGTGAACATTTTTCCAGGTCATTAAACACTCTTCAAAGGCAATATTTTCTTATTCTAGTGAATTATCCATCATATTACTATGCTTTGGTTTATTGAACTGTTACTGCACTGTGGATGATCTAGCTGTGTTGGATTGGCTGGTTCATTAGGTTTTTTTATACATAGTGTACAATATACATTTGTATGCAATTATTTAAACAATGATTTGTACATAAATTGCCTACACTTCTGCTTTCTGAGGTGATATATGCCTTGATATTAGAAGTGGTTGTGTGACTTGTGTTAGTCACTTAAATGCAAGTGGAATAGATGTGTGATTTCCAGGTGGACACCTATAAGGCAGGGTGAAAATCAGTTTGTCTCCTCCTTCCATGACAACCAAGGATGTTCCAGTGTAAGTTTTATTTGCCTGAGTATCTGAGGAAGAAGTAGAGCAGAAAAAGCCCCAACCACCACCCCCCCCAATTGGAGATGTCACATAAATGAGAAATAAACCTTCATTTTAAAAATACACTGACATATGAAGATCTTCTTTATGCAGTTCTTTGAAAAAATTATCATTCTCTAAGGCATCCATTGTAGTTAATGCACTATCTTCTCTCCTACACATCTAAATGGTCCTTGCTATGACTGTGTCCAGATGTTCCCCCAAAGCCTCATGCAGCCAAAGGTGGATGACTTTTTCAGAGGTGACTGAATCTAGAGTGTGTGATTGGCTCATGGTTCAAGGCTAGGATTAAGGGTCAGTGATTACTAAACCAGTACACTGATTGGGTTAGCACCTAATCCCTAAAGCCTGGGTATAATATAAGGGACGGAAAAAGGCTTGTCTTCTCCCTCCTTTGTTTCTTTTGTTACCATCTTCCCACTATGAACTGCTCTCCTCTGTGAAGCCACTTTGCCTTAGATCCAGGTGATGATAGACTTAAAACTCTACAAACTGTGAACTAAATAACCTTTCTTCCCTTCACTTGTGGGTGTTGGATATTTCATCTCAACAAGAAAAAAATAAGACAGTCTTAATAATGATCCAACCAAGTGAAAACTGATAACACTCTGTTGGTGACTGGTACCCTACTCACCCAGTTGCTATAGAAATTGTTTCTGGTAACCATTCCTTAGCCTATTGTAATGCAGTATTTCCACAGACATAGGATGTGCTCCCAGGATGAATGTGTGTCTTAGGTGAGGTTCGTGAAATGTGATGAGATGTTTTCTGAATGCACCTAAAAAAGAATATTCTTTTCTAACCAAGCTGCCAGAAGCCAGATACTGTCATTCTTGGATATAGGTCCTAAGACTGCCACACCCCTCCGCTTTACTATAGCTGGCCAGAGGAGGACACTGTTGTGGGGCAGGACTCAGAGTCACAGTTCTACAGTCTTTTTTCAGGCTTCTCTCATCACTTCTCTAACCCAGCGGTGGTGAACCTATGGCACATGTGTAGCTGACTGTTTGTTATCATTGAAAGCTCTAAAAGGTTCACCATTACTGTTCTAAGGTCTAGACTTCTTTAGTTACATGACTGAGCTTTTGGTTACTTGCAATCTAACAGGTATTAACATTTTTTTAAGGCATTGCTTGGGAAATGGTCCTTTCTTGACCACTCTTTTTCCTTCTCAAACTCCATGCCCTGCCCAAGGAGTTCATAAGAGAACAGGTCACCCTACCTGCCACCCCCCACACCTTTCCCTCCTTACTTTGCATCTGTTTTTTAATTTGTTGCATTTTTTCAACAAACCCTTACCCCAGCATCATGTAATGAAGAGGCTTTAGAACAACCATAATTTAATTTCTACCCAAGCATCCCTGCTGAGCCTTCAGTAAAGTCCTTCCTGCCATGGGGAATCCTGAGAAGATGCTCAAGTCTTTTCTAGAAAATCATTCTTTGAGCACTGCTTAGTTTGCTTGACAAGTTCAAAGTCAGAAGCACTTCTGAGATAGAAGGGAGAGGGCACCACTAACATATTTATCCCTAGAATATAAAGAATTTCAACAGAAAAAAAGTGTAAGACACAATGTCTTCTTCCAAATCCGTTAAGGCATCTCCTCCTACTCTCCCACCCTTGTCTGTACCTGGGAGGACTGATCGGAGGACTGATATTTGCAGGCTGCCGCCAGGCCATACTGCCTCTGGCTCCTAGATTGGCTTGGCCTTTTGGAGGCAGCAGTGGAAGATTGGAAAGAGAACCTGTGATATCGGAGCGTTATTCTCTCCATTCTAGCAAGGTTGTTTTTCCCTTAGGAACACAGCTCCTGCCAAGCTCCCTTTGTCCACAGCTCCATGTCTCATGGAGTTCTAGGATTTCATTTTCTCTCTTTGCTCTTTTAGGGTAGGGTTAGTAATGGCTCCCTGCTATTTCTAGCCCCTGAATGCTTTGTCAGCCCTTATGCATTCCCTCATAACCTCTTGTGCGTGCCTCTGTGAAGAGAACAATTAAATTCTTTCAGCTAAAACCTTTGAATGTCTATGTGTTCCCTGCCAGGATCCTGAAACTTATAATAATTGACCTTTTTCTGGTGTGTATATTCTTGTATATTCTCTATATACTAGACATCAGTGCTATTTATTGCTTCAAGTAACATTTCCATAATTGTAATTTACAAATGTAATCTGTCTCTAAAAAGTGACCTTACTAGACTGATAGCAAATGCTAAAACTGGTTTGAGATCATATCTTTCTGATTCCAAGCTTTTAAAAAATATGTTATTTTAAAATGACATAAAATACATCACATTACACATATTATACATATTTAGGGGTATATTATGACATGTTAATACATGTATACGATGTGTAATGATCAGATTGGAATAATTGGCATAGTCATCCCTCAAAAGTTTATAGTGTCTTTTTTTGGGAACATTCAACATTCTTTCCTCTATTTAAAAATATACAATTAATGTCCAACCAGAGTTATCCTACTATGGTATAGAATGTTAAGAATCATTGCTCCATTGCTCCTCTAATTTTTCACCAGTCCCCAATAGGCACTTGTATCCAAGTAGATATCTCCAAGCAACAGTCACAACAATAGTTTCAGATAGGAACTAGCCATCAAATAAGTTTAGTTTGAGTTCATCTAGGTTTAAAAATTAAACAATTTCATAGAAATATGTATTTCTGCCTTTTATGGAAAAACCAAAATATCTGAATGAAACACAATTACAGATGTGCATGAAAACAATTGTCTAGAACCAAATAAGAGCTTCATTCTTTGGGTGGTGTGTGAGAACTGTAGCTCTTGCCACTACCTATTATCTTGCAGCTGAATCAGTTTGCTCATGGCTGGTACCTATCCTGGCCCTGGACATATTGGGCTTGTGTATCCTGGCCTTGAATCTCAGTTTTGCATAGTGTGTTAGCCAGACAAGAATGCATCACTAGAATGTAAGTTTCACAAGGGTGGAATTTCCCACTATTTTCTTAACTGTATCTGCAGCACTTGGAACAGTATCCAAAAGATAATAGACCTATCACACATATTTGTGAATGAAGAAATGATGTCTTTGTCCATATTTGTCCAGGCTGATGGTTTGTTGAATATTCTGGGTCTGAAATTCAGTAAGTATCTATAAAAGTGCCTTGATTCAGAAATATTTGTAGAGACATCTTGTATTAAATCTCCTTCCTTTTCTAACTCCATACCATAAAAATGCCTCTGTGCTGAACTTGGATTTAGGGACAGATATCTTGATTGTATCAGGCCAAACTCCTTCATCTGTCCATTTCCTGCCTAATAGAATATTCTATTCCATCACCCTGAGGCCCACAGGTATAAAAGGCCATCAGGTCTCTGGATCATAGTTGATCTCATAGTTGATCTCTTGTTTTTCCCCTGCCTTTTAAAATAAGAATCTGCTTTGTGATATCCCTAATGTTTGCAGCAAATTCTAGGGAAAAAAATAATAGACTTCCACGAAGATATCATCTATAACTAGACTTGAAAATCACTGGGGTGCTGCATTAGTAGAGATGGGACAAGCTGAATTCAGAAACAGGGAAAGAGATCTTTGGAGATTCTCTGTTCCTCTGCTTTGATTCATGTGGAGCCTAGAAGATGAAAGTTTCTTCCTGGAAGTCCTGTGACTTCCAGGAGTCCCCAGGGAGTCAGGCCTACTGAGATGGCGGGTCCTCTCTTTTGCCAATACAGAAGATACACAAAACATTTTGCCTTTGAAGCCTTATAATGTCTCCAATGTTCAGTTTTTATTGATAGTGCCATGTACCACTAAGTTTAATTATACTATGACAGATGATATCAACAATTTTATTGAAAACAACAGGAGACATCATGGTGACAACTGTAGATCACCTAATATTGTGGTTTTATATGTCCTTCTCATTTTGTGTTTTCTCTAGGAATTTGTATTGTTGACTTGTTTTGGTTTGTTTTTCCCTCTAATACAGAAAGGCTAGGTATGCATGTAGAGACTTATACATGTGTAGAACTTCTAAACAGTTTACTAGAATTGATTACAGTTATTGTAAAAAGAGAGAGAGGAAAGGAAAGTATTCTAAAGGATATAACTGCATGTATGTTTGAGTGTGTAGGACTGATGACAATAAGACTAAGTTTTTGTTGGATAGATGAACAGAGCTGATTGCAGTCTCACTGTTTAAATGTCTACTTTGTAGGCTTTACTTTTGTAACTTGAACAACTACTTCTAGGAGGAAAATATATAATTGTCAACTAGTGATTTCTTACTGGTTTTTGTTTTGAAATTTTGTATTATTTGTATCCTCTTTCTGTTTCAGTTTTTTACTCTAAATTAAAAAAAATTTAAAAAAAACCCCACATTTTCCCTGACCTCAAATGGGAAGTGCTGTTCCTTCCTCACTATCAGCTGATAGAAATAGGTTTTTCTCTGATACAGTGCTACATTCTGTCCATCGTACAGAGCCTCAGAGGTGAGTTTCTGGCCAGTGTCATTTCCCAGAGCAATACCTTAAGAAATGGAATTGAAGCTTATGGGCAAATGGCAATTACCCAGAGCACGTACTCCATGGTAGGCACAGAACCTGCTCCAGTTCTTTTTATCTTTGATGTGTTTTGTAAACATTAAAAAAAAAAAGTCTCCAAGACTTCCAAGGTCTTATAACCAGTAAATAAGAGCCAGAATTTGAACCCAGAATTCCAAAATTCCCTGCTGACACTATTCTGCAGAAAAGGCCGAAAGCAACCTTGTGGAAAGGGGAGCAACGCGCATGCTCAGGACAAAGGTGGGAAGCCCAGGACCTGGCTGAGAATGGGAAACGCACTGGGCGCCTGCACGTGAGGAGTTTCAACTTAGAAACCAGACAAATCAGTCTGCAGATAGTGCTTAGGAGTACCTATCCTGGCAAGAGGGGCCAAATATTTTTTTTAACACTTTTATCACATTTTTAGCAATATGGAGAACAAACACATACACTCTCTTTGTTGAGTATTGTAATATGGAAGCTGATAACGTTCACCACCCAGGCTGTGGATGAGGAACTTGCATTCACTTACCATTTTCACCACTTAATCCTTAAATCTTCCCTCACCCGCCCACACGCCACAGCCAGGGCTGAGGGGGAGCTGGCTCCTCTTCCATAGAAACTGGAGCTGCTTCTGTGGTGAGCCGCGTTCCCGGGGCCTGGCTCCTGGTGAGGGTTAGAGACGTCATCTTCGGCAGGAGTTTCAGACAGAGAAATCCCCAAGGGGCTTGCAATCAAACTGTCTCTTCCCATCATTGCCTTGCCTGCCTGAAGATGTCTGTCCCTCGAGTTTCTTATGTGACTGATATCTCAGCTTGCCTCCAAGTTTGACACCCTTTTTTTTCTCATCCTCCCCTCCAAACTGTCACCCCGTTTCATGGAAGCCCCACTCAAGCATGATAAACTTCAAAGCATGTCAGTAACACACACTCCCAAAGTGAGAAAAGTCACCAGGGGCCCTAGAGTACCTTTTTTATTAACACATACTAGCTATGCGCATTAATGGACTTCAGTGTGATATTTCTATGTGTTCATGTAGAGTGCATGGGTCAAAATGTAACCCCCCTTTATGTTTCCCACCTTTCCCAGCCCTAAGTAATCAGGTCCCTTCCATATATGAGAGGAAAATGTGACCCTTGTCTCTCTATATTTACCCAGTTTAACATAATGTTCTCCAGTTCCGTGCATTTTGCTGCGTATGACAGGACTTTATGCTTTTTTATGAGAGAGTAGTACTCCACTGTATGTGTACATGCACCACATTTTCTTTATCTTCTCATCCACTGATGTATGCCTAGGCTGATTCCATGTCATAGCTACTACAAATAATGCTGCAATTAACATGGATGTAGAAGTACCTATTTGGCATGTGACTTTCTTTTCTCTGGATACGTGCCCAGAAGTGGAATAGCTGGATCATATGGTCAATCTGTTTTTAGTTTTGTAAGGAATCACCACACTGTTCTCTATAATGGCTGCACTAATTTATACTCCTGCCTACAGTGAAAGAGTCCCTCTACCGTCTCTGCATTTGTTTTTTTTTGTTTTATTGATAATAGCCATTTTAACTATTCCCCTGCCTCTTTTCAAGCATTTCAGATGTTTTTAGGGGGTCTATTTTAGATTTTGAGCTTTTGCTTGTAATTATCCTTAAACTGAGACAGAAAGAGTTCAAAAGCCATCTTCTACAGAATCTTTCTGTGGATGTAGCTGTACTTGGGAAACTGATGGCACAGCATTCCCAAGTCTTTGCTCCTGATTTTTTCTTTTCTAGGCAAAGCTGTTTGAGGCCCATCTGGCAGGGCAAATGGGAGTCATAATCTGAGTTCATGGATGGAGCCCAGTCATTTCCCAGGCTCACTTTCCTTACTGAAAAGGTGGATAGTGGAGAATTACTATGCATCTCATTACATCAATATTTTATTTCCTCCCTGCTCCTGGCTACCCTCCCAGCTTTGATCTCTGTGCCCCAAGGGTACAGCTAGACAGGTGACTTTCACAATGCAAATCAGGGTCAGGGGCTCTCTGTGCAGGCTTTGATCTCTCAGCTAAGGGAGAATGCCATGGTAGGGAATGCCCTGGACCTCCATCACAAAATGCTCACCATTGATTCTCTGTGACCTTGGGCAAGGTGGAGTCTGGGGGAGGCCCTTCCATTTCGCTGGACCTGTAATGGCTCGCATTAAACTATCTGAGACCTGGTAGTTTATACCACAGGAGCATTTCAGAGGCAGGAGGGGAAAATGTACTTTGCTTAAAAAATTTTATGTGTTTACTTGGTTTTGTTAAAATACACCTTAAGTTTCTAAGTAAGGCCAAGTAATAGAGAAATAATAGATTCCCCTTTGCTCCAAGAGCTAGTTTTATTGACTCTGATGAAAAGGATGCCATTCTAAATATTTCTACTTCTTGTACCCTTTTTGCGCTATCCATTTGGTGAGGATTAAGCTTGGTTCTGGGGTAGGGAAGGAGGGCGTGACATAAAGGAAGTGGGAATTCTCCTTCAAGTTATATAAACTCACCAAGAATGGGAAGCAGATGCAATTCCCAACCATCTCAACCCAAGGATTTCTAGAGAGGAAAAGGAAATTGGAGCAGAGGCAGGGAGAGACATGAGTGTCCCCATTTTCCAAGACCAAGAGTTTACTGATGAATGCTTGGGTAATGGAATTTTAATACTATTGTCATTCACATTCGTGACTCAAAGAACATATAATTTCATAAGCTGCCTTAATTAAATGAATCAAATTTAGATGCATGAACAAAAATTCTTCCCTTGTTTCTGTGTTTCTCATTACATTACAGAAGCGTGAAAAACTTGTTAGTGAAAGTATTTATCTACAAGATGTCTTCTGGAACCTCTATCCTAGACTACCAGTAAATATCTGCTTCAGGTTTTTAGCAGTTTGATTTTAGTTACTTTGTTTATATTATAAGCAAAAGCAATCCTCTCCAAGTTGCTTCAGATAAAGGAATGACATTTTGAGGAGAGAGCTCTGTTGAGAACAGCAATTTCTCTGTCTTGGGAAACAATATCCCTCTTGTAGATTGTGCTTCCCTCTATCCATCTGCTCCCTTCTCTACAGGCCTGTTCTGATTATCTATGGCTACACAATAAACTTTTCCAAAGTGTAGTAGCTGAAAATAATAATGATTACTAAGTCTCTTGGTTTTATGGGTTGACAATACTCTAAACCTATTTAAGGTCTTTCATATAGTTGCAGTCAGACAGCAGCTGGAGGGCAAATGATCTCAGGAGTCAGTTGGGATAGGTTTGTAAGATGGTTTGCCTCATGGCCAGCATTTAGTGCTGACTGCTGGCTGGGAGATCAGAAACTGCTGCTGACTAGAGAATCTCTGCCCCACCATGAGACTTGGATTTCTTTTGCATGGCAGCTGCATTCTAAAAGAGAACCTTGCAAGAGGCCCAGTGGAAGTTCCAAACCCTCTTATGAACCATACTAGAAGAACACACTGTCATTTCCATCATACTCTACTGGCCACAGCATCAGTCTAGATTCAAAGGAAAAGCTACCAAAGTAGACTGATGGATTGGGAGGGGATTTGGGGAATTGGTTTCACATCTTTGGAGACCAGGCACCATAGGACCATCCCTTGGCCCACCCTTAGTGTCTGTCCCTGCAGAACTTTAATTTCTTTATAATCTTCCCTGACTACTTGCTTGGCCTTACTAGACATTTTTCTATAATACCCCCCTTTTCCTGTCCCTACTTATATGGCCTTTTTTTTATCTACTTTAAGAATTTCAAATTCTGGACAGAGGACTCACTTTGATTCAAAGTTCCACTGGGCAGCCAATCAATTAATGCTGATCAGTGCCGGCCAGATCTGGGTGGGGCAGAATAGTACTAAATACATCGACCCAGGCTTGCCCTGACATTAGAGACATGAGTTCCTCTAGGAGACATTTCGGGTGCACGTTGTTTCAGCTTTGATCTTGCCCATGGGCTTTGGCACTGACTGAGTTAGTACAACTATAAAGGTACTGTGAGTCCAGCAAGGTCAGCTTCAGCTCCTCAGTCTTATCACATCCGATATTAAGTTTGTAGCTTTTAAAGCCTGCTGCATAATTCTATTAGGATGGTCTTTAGGCATTTAACCTTAGCCTTGTTTGTGGCTCAGAGAATATGCTCATATGTTGTAGTACTTGAAAAGAGCACGGCTCATGAATTCCAGACCCTATATTTTAGAGATGAGGAAGCAGAGGCTTTAGAAGTAGGTTAATTAAAAATTCCATAAGTATTCAAAGACAGAGACCAAACTCATTTCCCAAGATTCCAAACCCAGCACTCTTCACTTCCCCTCAGGCAATCTAGGGCCAGCGAAAGTGGACACAGAGAACACAAGACAGCAGGAACATCCATGCTAACACCACAAAACCCCATTTGGAAAAGAAAAAAAGCCCCACATATTCTCAGCTTAGCAACCAGGTTTCTATCATTTGGTTGGTTGCTGGCATCTGCATCCTACTGAGCCTCCCTCTAAGCTTGTGTGCAGAATTTTCTCACCAGTTGTCCAGCATCCCAGAGACCAGGGTTGCCTCAGAACCTCGCCTTTCTACTCTTTCTTGCTGCTCAGAGGAGACAAGGTCAGCATCTTGGCACATCTCTTTAAAGCCATTTTCACAGGCTGCTGTATGTCCTCAGGGGAGCTTGATAATATTCTGGGCTCAGCAACTTCAGCCTGTATAATGTGGAATATTTACTTATAAGGAATTTCTCAACCCTATTTCCAATCTGAGCTGCAGAATTAGGCAAAATGCCTTGCGTTTATCCTGGGACTCATGAAATGGATTCTGCAGAATGGTATTGGTTAAAAAATAGTTCTCCATATGGAACATGGAAGAGTGCTGGAGAACCACCTTCCAGAAGGTTTTTAAGACAAAAACAATGCTTGCAGCTTAAGAGAAAATCAGGAGACAGGAGGAGCAAAATTTCTGGAGGTTCTATCCAGCTAGACTTCTTAGGATGTTGTTCTCTTTTTCTTAAACATAGTAAAGAAGAACTCCTTGTTTCCTGGTGTGTGGTTTTTGTTTGAATCCATGGAGCAGAGCTGTGTCACTAAAGTTAATCAGCTTCAGGTTCTTTCTTTCTTTCTTTTTTAAAATAAAAAACTCACCCAATCTTGCTTCCTTTCCTCTATTTTCTTTTGGAAAATTTCATTCATAGACTCCCCTCTCCAAGTAGAATGCCATTCTCTGACTCTATTATCAAGATGGCCGACATCAAACTAGTCTAACGTGTATTGAGAGATGCTCATTAGCTAATGAAGTACTTCTCTGGTGTTTCTGAATTCATTGCAGGTGGTAAGTCCACTCTTCCTCTTCATTTATGCATTGACCTTGGTCCTGTTTACCTAGAATAGCATCATGAAAGTAGTACAATCTTTGAAGCCAGAAAGAAATCCCACATTGGCTTTTTGACTCACCCATTTATTACCTCAGTGACTTTGAGTTGTTATTGACTTCTTGAGCCTCTATTTTCTCCATTATAATACAATAGCTTTCAGAGTGAACTCTGACAATGTCATCTTAGAATCTCAATCTATCTCTCCAGGTTTTCATGAGGTTTGAATGAGATATTACGTACAAAATAAACATGCACATGGCTTGTTACCTACCAGATGGTCTTCTCTTGTTCACACATACTCTTTTGCCTATTTAGGCTTTTCCAGTATAATGACACTGGTATTATTCTTTCTTTCTTTCTGAAAATGAAAAACAGGTCACTGCCATTTTCTATGGACCATCCCCTTCATCTCTCATTTCTATTTGTGGTTCATATGTTGAAATGTGTTTCATCTAAGTAACAGAGACCTGCTGAGCTGGGAGGGTTTCCTTATATCTATTGTTTCTGATAGGAACTGATGAAGTCCTCTTCACATCCCCATATAATATACATTTCTTCAAAATATTCTCTGCCCTAGAGACTGGTTATTTATGCTGTGTATGTTCCAGAAATCCCTTGTAATGAACCATACAAATCTATTTGTCCTGCTGCTACTATAATTGCTTATATCTTATTATAACTTAATATGTAACAGATTTTTTTTGGTGAAGCTAGAAGCAACTGAGCATTCACTGCAAACGCAGACGCTGAAGGTTGTTGAGGAGCCAGTGAACCCACTAATTGGATAAAGGGGGGATGGTGTGGAACTTTAATTAAACTGGCATTTGCTCTACTGCTGAAAATATTAATCAGAAAATGAGTTGTAAAAAAAAACATAAAAGACAGGGGCTAACATTAAAATGCCATGCATGCCATTCTTCCTAGTATTGATGAGAAAATAATCCTTTTTCTTCCACGAGGTGCTGGTCATCTGTCCATTGAGCTCTTCTGACAGCTTGTTTGGGCAGAGATCACAAAGAAAGGCGCTTGGAAAGCTGTAAGTTGGGAGGAGGAGTGTGAGATTCTTGATTTGGGGACCAGATGCATCTCTTGGCAGCTCTTGATACAAACATAAAGATAAAATATGTGTCAAAAAAAAAAAAAAGAAGAAGAAAAAAAGTCAGTTTTCCTTCTTCTAAAGAAGTACCCCTCCCAGTAAGAGATGAGCTGAACATCTGCATCCAATCAAGCAATAATGCTTAAACAATTGTCAAATTCAAGAGGGGTGGACTAGGGTTTTGAACCAGGCACACATTCCATAGCCCAGGAGCCATGGAAAGATACCACCCTGCCTAGGCTTGAAAACAAAAGTGGAGGAGGGTAAACACAGATGGAAAGTCTGTGTTTGGCTTTGGAGCTGCTCTCCTAGATTTGTTTAAGTGAGCTTAGAGTCCTGCATAATCATTCCCCTAGTTACCATTGCCCCATTGCCACTGGGGAGAGCTGGGCCCTGCAGGAAACTTGGAGTTAATGGACTTAGGTGAACAGTCTGTGAAGCAGAGGAAGCTAATTCTTCACTCCTGAGGCCAAAGGCCCTGGAGTTTTCTCCTTGGGTTTGGCCATTTGGGCTTAGATTACCAGAGAAGGCTTTCTAATCAATGGCCTGTTTCACTTCAAAGGTACCTTCCTTCCAGGAAAACTAAAATGCTAAAATGAAAACTTTTTCATGTAAATGCATAATGTTCTTTCTGTGTTGTCATGGACGCTTGTTAATTTTCTTTTATATCATTTTGGAAAACTCCAAATAGCAGTGCTAATCTGGGACCACATTTGGGACAATTTTTTATGCAATTTATGCTTCTTATAAGTGCCCAGGACCTTGAGGACCTCTGTCCCTCATGAGCCACTGCTGAATGAGGCATATTTTCGTGTGCCCCCTGGTGCAGAGATCCCCCTCCCACCTAGTCACCTGACCTGCTCCTTCCTGACTTCAGAGAAAGTATAAAGCTGGCAGCTAGCAGGGGAGAGGTTGCCTGCCTTGGCTTCTCTCCATTCTGTGTTACTTTCCTAGCACTGCTGCAGAAAAGCACAGAAGTACTCCTCATCAGTGATTTCACTTCTGGTCACTTCAAGTACTTATAGGTCATTTGAGAAGTGAAAATACTAAACAGAAACCCTAAACAGAAAGAGAAAGATCATAGTCACATAACTTTTATTACAGTATATTGTTGTGATTGTTCTTTATTTTTAGTTATTATTATTCTTGCTGTGCCTAATTTATAAACTAGGCCTTATTAAATGTATGTATGTATAATATACATAGACTTTGATGCTTTCTGTGGTTTTAATCATCCACTGGATGGCATGAAATATACCCCCTTGCAGATAAGGGGGGATGACCAGTACAAACTGGGTGGTTAAAAACAATAGAAATTTTTTGTCTCACAGTTATGGAGGGAAAAATCCAACTGAAATTCCGATAGGGCCAGGCTTCCTCTGAAGCTCTCAGGAAAAAATTCTTCCTTATCTCTTCAGAGCTTTTAGTGGCTGTCTGAAATCCTTGGCATTCCTTATGGACACATCAGTCCAATTTTTTCCTCCAATTTCATATGGCTGTGTTCCCTCTGCATTTGTCTCTGTGTCTCTCTTTTTCTCTTACAAGGAAGCCAGTTCCTGGACCAATCCAGTCCTGTCTTATACTTACTACATGTGCAAAGGCCCAATTTCCAAACAAGGTCACATTCATATTCATGGTATGAACTTGGGGTCAAGACTCCCACATACTTCTTTGGAAAACACTACCCAATCCTCAACAATGTTTATTGAAAGAAACAGTATTATTAGATATTTTGCTTCCATTTAGCTTTACAAACCTATGAAAACCTTGATTTTAAATGAGGTCTAAAATAAAAATAAAAAATTGAATGTTTGAGCTCTGGTTTGTATATGTCTGGTGAATGTATGTTCCTAATTTCATCAAAATTTTACCAAAAAATAAATTACATGCAAGGAAAAAAAATCACAAGTTAAAATGTCTTGGAATTTTTCAATGTTTAAAGGGTTCTTAAATCTGCTTAAAACCTAGTGCAGCCAGGCATGCAATACTCTGGAAGCTGAGGCAGGAGGATCACTGTGAGTTCCAGGCCAGCCTGGGCTACAAATTAAGTGCAAGGTCACCTTAACTGCATAGTGCAACCCTGTCTCAAAAGGCAAAAGCAAAACAAATAAATAAATAATAAAAATAATCCTAGTGCAGTTTTTTGTTTGTTTGTTTTTTGAGACAGGGTCTCTCTATGCAGTTCAGGCTGGACTTGAGCTCACTTTGTAGCCCAGGCTGGTGTCGAACTCACAGTGATCCTCCTGTCTCAGCCTCCCAAGTGCTGGGATTAGAGGCATGAGCCACCATGCTCAGCCTCCTAGTGCAGTATTAATTCAGTGTGACACTATAGCCTTTTTGCTTTTGGTGTTGAAATGTCCCTTCTATTTGGAAATAATGGAAATTATAAATGGTGTTTATTTATTTTTAGGTTTTAAAAATAATATCCTAACTTGGTAAAATAAAATGTTGAAAATTCTCTGTCATTCCTAAAATATTTTGGTCCATTTTACTACTTAGTACTAAGTCCAGAACTGTGGGAATCATTGCATTCCTTAGAATTTATCTTATGACAATAATATACTCCTTAATAGAAGCCACTATTAGTTTCATAAAGTTTGGGTTTTTATCGATGTTGTTTTCTATAAAATAAGTATTCATCCAGGAACAAAACGAGGTGGTAAAGTGGAAATAAATTTGAGACTGACCACAATGACTTGGAAATTAAGAATCTTTAAAATGTGATTTTCAATACATATGGACAGTTAATTCTGCTTTCCATAAATTCTGTGTCTTTCTACCTTCTCAGAGACCAATTTTCCTGTATCAAATTACTTTTATTTTCAAATTGTAATGTTTATGTCTGAAAATATGATATCATGATTCAATATTTTCCTTGCAAAAACCAAAATGCTGCCAAACTGCACTGAAGTGGTCTAAGCCGCTCTCCATATTGGGTGTGAGGTTGAAGGGTCCAAGCTTGGCACCGGACATGAGTGGTCCTTCAAGTTAGCAGAGTGAAAGTTTGGGTTTCTAGATTTTTCATCAGAAAAACTAGTTCATATCTACACAGTTAACTAGAGATGACATTATCAAAATACAAAGAATCCTGGGCAAGCATTAAACCAGAACCGCAGATAAAATTGACTCTGCCTATAATCACTTAAGCTTATCAGAGCACTTCAGGGCTTGCCACAGGAGGTAATTCTGCTTTCCAAAAATGTAATGATTAATTATTGACAAGCAGGATGTGAGATGGTGACTGGATTTTTGATTACCTAGTGACAGGAGTCTTTGCTGGGGAATTTCTAAATAAATTCTTCCATGCTTTCTAGCAAAGGATTGTGGAAAAGAAATGTGGGTAGACAGCTTGAAGAACTTTGTCTCAAGATATTGAAGGGAAATTATAATGAAGTCATGGGCCATTTTTCCAGAGACATTCAGATTCAGGTGAAGAGATCCATGTTTTTGATGAGTAGACAATTTGTTTCCTCCTTGGGTAGGACAAAACCACTGAGCTGTGTTTATTGTAATGGGTGGGCTTTCTCTCATCATGGTCCCAGTAAAGCACTGAGGATGTGATCCTCTTTTCCAAGACTCTGCCTTTCTCTTCCTGTGCCCATAGATTATGTGGGTATAGATGTGCTTATATATGCATATACTCAGGGTCAATCTACATCTTGGAAGATGATCATTTACAGGTTAGTTCATCCTCAGATGAAGGACATGTGGGAAAGTTTATTTCCCTTTCCCCAGAATTCTGCCTAAATCCAAAGGGAAGGAATATTACATTCTTGTTGTATGTATAGTTGCATCCCACCCACTGTCCCTAGAAGCACTGGGCCACTTGGTTCTGGTGGCCTCTTTACCTTCTGCAGGTCTCGGTTGGTCTTCTTTTAATGTTGACTTCCTTATGCTGCTCACAGAGGGCCAAGAATTTTGCAAACAGTCTGGATGGTCCTAGCTAAACAGATTATGGGCTCAATGAAGTCAGAATCTGCTCTAAAAATCTCGATGTCTCTGTTCAAGGGAACAGTAACCTAAGATGTATTTTCTAATACTGTTTACCAGATTTGTCCCAAATTATAGGAAAGAAGGAGAGTAGAAGATGGAAAGAAAGTGACATAGGGTCACTCTCCTACTCTCTGCCCACAAGTTTACAATCATACAACCAATTTTTGGTCAAAGAGAAATTGAATATACCATGGCAGTCCCATAAGATTATAATAGAGC
This sequence comes from Hydrochoerus hydrochaeris, assembly GCA_004027455.1. NCBI lineage: Eukaryota > Metazoa > Chordata > Mammalia > Rodentia > Hydrochaeridae > Hydrochoerus > Hydrochoerus hydrochaeris. Next base: position 28,190 of record PVLA01007745.1, on the reverse strand, counting down.
TGAAAAATGCGTGTGGACTAGTGGTGTATCCCAGTGAATTCCTCATATGCCTTTAGTGATACTTGTGTAAACAAATCTACTGCACTACCAGGCGTATAAGGTATATGGAGTATACATATGCACAGTATGTAATGTTTTATAATGATAAATGACTGGATTGTGTGTTTACTATATTTCAGTTTTTATCAGTATTTTAAACTTTACCCCTCTATTTATAAAAACAAAAGGAAAGGGTGAGATATTATGCAGAGTTATGCTTGCAGCAGTTTCATCTGTCTGGTACTGTATCTCATGAAGCTGCACTGAGCGATCAGTCTATACATCAAGGTTTGTGTAAGCACACACCATGATGTTTGTACAATGAGAAAATTGCCTAATGACTCATTTCTCGGAATACATCCTGCCATTAAGTGACAAGTAACAGTAGTTTCTTGCAAACAAACCTTCCTCCAGTAACAGCACTTTGAGTGTGCCTCTGTGGCCTCTTGGGGAAAAGTCAATGTGAGAAGAGGACAGATCTCTGTACACTATGCTTCTAGTTACATTTCAAGATTACACAAAGAAGCTCCAGCATTTTTGTCTTTCCCCAGTTAGAGTCTCTGGTTTACTAAATGGTAGACATACTACCTCCACAAGTGGAATTGTTAGTTTGGAAATGTCAGGGGAATTAGTCATTTTGCCATCACTTTGATGAAACACTTGACACCCACAATATAAGGGAGAAGAGGTTTATTTTAGCTCACAGTTTTAGAGAGTTCAGTCCATAGTTGACTGGCTCCAAGACAAAAAGGGCAGAGTAGATGAGCATAGGAGAGGAAAGCAAGTCAACTCATGGCAGCCAACAGAAAGCAGAGAGTGAGAAGGCAGGGACCAGAGACAAGAATGTACCTTCCAGTTTGCATTTGAACCTACTAAAAATATGCTCAGCCATGAATTTATCAATGGACTAATCCACTGGTGAGCAGAGTGCCCCATCAAATTACCTCCCAAAGGCCCCACCTCTGACTATGTGAGACTTTTGGGGGACATTTCAGTTCTAAAGCATAACTCCAATAAATTCTTCCTGTTGAGTTTGGAACCAATGGGGAAATAAATACAGAGGGCACTGATGCATCAAGTCTTTGATTTTATTGCTCTTGAGAATAGGTTTCCCTCTTTTCACCTAAAATTAGACTAATCTGCCTACTCTTTTGCAAGATGCGGAGCCTTGCTCAGTTGAGTTTACCTTCCAATGAATTATAGGAGGAGCAAAGACAAAAGTGCACAAGCTTTGTGAGCAGGTCCTAAACAGTTAACCAGGCAAGTTGAGCCCTGGAATTTCTTCTTTGGTTTTCAGTCTCATGAGCCAAAGCCTTCCATCCTTGGCTAGTGGTGGAATGCTTATGAAAAGGCAGGAAACTCTCTTCTAAGTAATTTGGAAAAGGGGGAGATTTCTATCTTATGGAACAATGTAAGTGTACTAGGAAAAATAAAGATGTGCCAAGAAAATTTCCACACAGAAAAAATCTAGAGTCAGAAACCTTATCTGGTTTGTTTATAAGTTGGCAATGGTGTGACTTTTCTGATGTTTAGAAACATAAATTTCCTCCCCATTCCAGGCCCCAGATGGAGCAAGAGAGGAGGGGAATATGTTACACCCTGAGTAACATTTTCCCCTGAGCTCTCATATTACTATTTTGGGGCCATACAATTGATATATCGAACTTAGGTTATCTCTTGAACACATTTAGTGTCACTATCTTTCTCAAAGCATAAATGAATAAATACATACATGCACACACACAGCCATGCATAAAGGGCTCTTTATTCAACAAACTTTACTGCCTATCTGTTACATCTGAACTGTGCTAGGTGGTAATACAGGAATAGAAGACAGAATCTGTTGTGCAGATTTGCACACAGTAATGGGATAGAGAGGTCCATAAAGTGACAGTAACAAGTAAAAGAAATAGTAGTAGCTCATATTCAGCAAACATTGTGCTAAAAACTATTTGAATTGCTTTACAAATAGTTATTTTCTTGCCACTGAGACATAATATCCACAATTCAAAGGAGGAAATCTTATTTTGGCTCACAGTTTGTGGAGGTTTCAGTCCATGATTAGTTGGTTCCAAGGCAAGGTAACATGGTAGAGAGCATGACAGAGGAGAAAGAGCTCATGGGGTGGTGGCAGGAAGATGAAAAGAGACTGAGAAGGTAGGGAGAGAGATCCTTCCAGGCTACACCCCCAGTGACCACTTCCTCTGACCATCTTCAACTCTCAGCATCATACTTAGCTATAAACTCATCAGAGGACTAATCTGCTCATGTGTATTTTGCCCCTAAGATCCAGTCAGCCCCCAAAGCCCCACCTATGGGCACATGAGGCTCTTAGGGGATAGCTAGATATAAACCATAACAGAATATATTATATGATTGAATCCTCTCAACAGCCCTTCCACAAAGGAGCATACTTTCAATATCCCACTTTACAGATGCCAAAGGTAAGACACAGGATGATTAAACAACTTGTTCAGTAAAAGGCACACCTAAGATCTGAGCCCAGGAAATTTGACTAATGAGCTGAGCTGCTGATCAGTACATAGATAGGGATAAGTATGGGTACATTTTGTGTGTGCAAGGGTGTGCAAGGAGGAGAGTCTCCAGTTCAGACTTCAGGGCTCCAAGAAAGCCATTCAAAAGATCTTGGAGGCCATAAACTCCTTCTGTTTAGAGACTTCATAAACCAATCACAATGGAAAACAGAAAGTTCCACTCATCCTGCTGCAAGGTGCAGGGAAGTCTGAGTGTCCTATGAGATGCCCTGACTTTGTCCTTACTCTTCTTCTTGGGAAGGTTACCCTAGCAAGTAATTCAATGTTTCTTTGTTAGCATTCCAAAGAATGGTCTTCTCTTTTTGCCAGCTTTGGTGGCAAAGAACAGAGTTGCATGAGTGATGCTGGATGCTCCCTGACTAACGACAAACTTATGAGCATCTGCTTGCTGCAGAGTCAAGTGTGTGTTTCATCTGATTAGATCAGTTCCATACCCTGGTAAGATTTTAGGCATGCAGAGCATTCAGAAGAGAGACTCTCTCATTGCTTCAAGATGACTTGGAAAGGAATGGGGATTCTATCAAGAATTCCATTCAGATTCTCCCATGGACTGTTTCCTGAATAAACACTTTCTGTTCTGACCTCCACAAAATGACAGCAACTGCAGGAGGGTTCTGTTCAGTCCCAGCTCAGCTTCCTGGGATCCATGCAAGCCGTGGTAGTTGACTACCTCCAGGAATCACATTGTGTCCCTTACTACCAGGATGAAGAGACTGGACCTTGAACTCGGAGGCTTGAATACCCTTTTCTCAATTCACATTGGCAGTGTGACCTTCAACAGAAATCTCCTGGGATTGCTGAGTGGGTCAGTGAGCACCAAGGTTAAGGGATGGGTTCAGTATGTTGTCTGCTCCCCATAGGCGATTGCTAGAATTATTGGTGTTGTTATAGATTTTCAGTGTTAACAAGTGAGTGTTTATAAATATCCTAAATTGAAGACACAATTTTATTCTTCGGAATCTTCTGAAGATTGCTTTTCTGTCTTTCCTTTGTCCATGACTATAAGACAGGCTGGCAGGGACCAGACTACCTATGGTGCTGATAGGAATGGATGTTTTTGCTGTCAACTCTATATCCCAAACATATTGATTTTTATCCATGAGTTTACTTAAATCATTTTAGACCTATTTCTATTTTCAGAAGCTAATGAATCTGAGAAGGTTCCTGCCTGCTTTGTAAAGCAGAGTTTCAGTTGCTGCAGCCCTGACCCCTTGAGATCTCTCCTTCTAGAATTGTATGAACCTATCTCTGTCCAATCTGTCTATGCCCAGCATGATTTTTCACACTGGCCTTTGATTCTTTCCTACAAGAAAGAATTTCTTCACAGCAACATATGCCTGTTTAAAGAGCTACCCACACATCGTATCTTCTTATCTCCTTAGTGTCCTCTGAGAAGCCAAAAGGCTGTGTACATTGGGTTTACTGTCCTTATCAAAGGTGACTCCATTCCTGGTTAGATGCTAACTCTCCTCAGGGGTAGTAGTACAACCTAGCCAACCTAGTGAGACCCTGAAGCCAAATGCCTGCTTCAGGGTCTCACTATCCAAGTTCTCTCTGGGACCGATAGTATGATTTCTCCAACCATGGTTCTTTATCTATGTGGGGAAAATAATAATTTATATGTTGCAAGGTGTTCATGGTACTCAACTAATAAACTGATGCAAAGAACTTAATTAGTTCTTTAGAGCAAGCATAGTGGTCTGCCTTAATTAATGTAAAGAACTTCATACAGCACCTAAAAAGATAGGGTATTTGTATTAGTATGAGCATTGTCCATGGAAATTTGGATTAAAATTATAGTGAATATCAGTATTAGCAACCAATATCTTTGCACATCTTATGCCTCTGTGTGTACTGGCCCTTTTCCCCAGTATTTGGTACACCCCATTTACCACCCAAGTGCACTCTCTATTTCCTCTGGGATCCCTCTCATAGGTTCCCATGTAGGACACATCTGTCCCTCTCACAACTTTTAATCTTTTCCCATTTTAATACTAAATTCTTCTAAATGGTATCCACCTGTTAATGTGGCCAACTATCCTGCAAAACTGAGCTTTTCTGGAGCAGGCATGGGGCTCCACCTCATCACCTAGCAGAGAACCTGACAGATAAGCTGACCTGGAAGGGCATAGAGGTCTGACTTTAGAAGAAAAGCAAGATACAACCCTCTAGTCAGTCCAGCTGCACTGAGAATTATTGATAGTGTTTCTTTTCCTAGAAGTTGAGCCAACTGTGGTGTGTTAAAGGCACATGAGGAAATTTCTGCAAATTGCACCTTGTCTCTGCCTGCCCAGATTGACAAGTACTGGTGAGTTCCCCTGTCATGTTCTATCATCAGATGCAAGGAAGATATTTGCTCTTGTGATGGAGAACATAGAAAGGAGCCACATTGCTTTTAATGGCATAGCTTTATTTATTTGCCTTATTGGAAAAAGAGTCGAGTGCTTCATGCCAGTCTTGTCTCTTCCCCTTTGTTCATGAAAGCTCCTTCTTCCTGGTGTTTATTGCTCTGAGTCCCTTCTCTGTGTGCCAGATGGGAGATGCACAAGTTCCTGATGGCCTGTGAAGAAGCTTGAGGTTGGATGAGGGATCCACAGACAGTGGGGAAGGGAAGGGTGGCAGGGCCGGGATGTCTAGATTTGTTTTTAGAGAGAATTAAGGTCTCAGTCTTCTCTCTCTAACCTCATGAAGTTTGTTCAGTTCTCGATAGACAATTATTCTCATATTCTTTTCCTCTTGCTCTTTGAGCCCATCTGTAAATTGGCAGAAGAAATTTAATCTGCATGAGCTCGTTCATTAAACTCATTAAGCTATTGTATAATGAGAACAAGTTTGTGGCTGCAAATCCTTCAAAGTATATTCCTGGCAGCCACAGTTTCCTGTTTGTGAGGTTCTTGGGTGCGCAGGACCGAGTGATTGATCTTTGGGCATCTTGTTCTAAAACTAAGACTCACCTCCATTTCAGGGTGGACTGATGCGCTGTCTCCAGGCTGCCAAATATAGCACTGGGACCATTTTGTCCTTCTGTGTCAGGATGGCCACATTCATGAAGCCTGGAAGCCTTAAGAATCTCAAGAGCCATTGTCTTTTGGATTTAATGCAGGTTACATCAATTTTGTAAATTCTGCCCCAATCGTCAGGCTGGATGCAAACACTTCCTTTGTTTGATTTTTTCTACCTTTTTTAACATTGTTGTTTACTTTCTTTCTTGTATTATATACTAATTGTCCTTTTCTAGATGATGACTAGCTTTTAGATAGAACTAGAGAGAACAGGCTTTGCTGGTCAGGGAGTCCAGGGCTGCCCTATATTCGTAAGCATACCACTTTGAAAACCTCGGTAAAATATTCTGAGCCTTGGTTTTCTGCTCTCATTTAAAACTGTTTTTAAAACTGCATCTCAAATGGGAAGGGAATCAAGAGAGGAGGGGGCAGATAGAGGAAGGGAAAGAGGATGAGAAAGGAATTAAGATGTGTTATGTATACACACCAGCTTCATGGGAGGAATGTAAACATGTGCTGCAAATGTACTAATAAACAATAAACTCTTTAAATGGCATCATGTGAAACAGACAAATAGAAAATTCATAAAAGACAAACAGCCTAATGAATTCTTTCAGGGTTTTCCGAGAATGTGGTGAAGAATCCATTTTTTAATTTTATTTTTGTAGTAAGATGTACATTTTGTTTTAGAATCCAGAAAACATGTACATAGATTGGCACATGCATCTGAAACAATTTTCACTAGCGCATTATTAACCTTATTATGTGAAATACATACTAACATTGTTGATTCTTTCTTTTCTTTCTCCCCATCATTCCTTTTGCCCCCAAATTTCATATTTTGGGGAAATAGATATAACATATCTTGCTCAGATGCACTTGCCCCTATTACCAGCATTACACCTCCTCCCTGGCTCTTTCATCCCTTTCTCTATGAAGTGAATTCTCCCAGGTCATTTCCAATTAAGGCATGGCACTAAGCTTTGCCAGGACTTTAGAAGCCCTTTTTATACCCTTTCTCTGTAACATTCTGTCCTTCTTATGGAAAATGTAGGCACAATCCTATATTATGTCGGGATAACTTCTTTGTGTTTCTTTAGTTTTACCACTTATGTATCTAATAATGTATCTAATACTATAGTTCAGTCTGATCCTTTTAGATTGTTGTTAAAATACAATTCTGTAATATGCATTCTTTTTGAGAGTGGATGATTTATCTTCTCCTTGCTCTCTGTCTTCCTTTTTTCCTTTCCTTTCTCTTCCTGTTTCTCCTCTGCCTCCTCTTCCTCCTCCTCCTTCTCCTTCTTCTCGCTCTCTGTCTCTCTCTTTCTCACTTTCTCTCTCTCTGTATGTATTTGTGTGTGTTACTTGGGATTGAACCCAGTGTCTTTGCACTGAACTACATCTCCAAATTTTTTTTTAAATCTCAAATTTGTCCATTTAATAGCAAAAAATAAACACAAGTAGAAGACCAAACCAATCTAAATAAATAGTAAAGCAATTATGAGAACAGTAACCACAAGGAGACAGCCACCTTTACATCCAAGGAGTGGAGACAACTTTATGCCATGGAACATTTACTCTCATTTGGTTTTCAGACAAATTTATTTGAGGATAACTGAAATCTCCATTACTGATTTCTGACTTTCTTCTGCCTTTCCAAATGGCTTTTTAAAAATTTTAACATCTTAAAATACTATAAAGTGATTTTTGAAGAAGTAAAAGCAATTATTTTATTTTTAAAAGTATGTTTTATGAATTATATAGCAATGAAGGTAAATATACACTAGAGACATACTAGAGACCTACTTTTTTCTAGTATCTATCTTTTATTTTGCCCTTTATTTATGTTTTTCTTATAAAAGAAAAACCATACAATTTTATTTTATTTTATAAAGTAAACCGAGTGTTGATAAGTTGCTGATTTGCCTGAATTGAGTCCCAACTTACAGTCCTCCTGCCTCAGTTTCCCAGAATACTAGATTACAGATATGCACCTTTATGCCTAGCTTACTCCTTTCCTCAGTATTATGTTTGTGTGATTCTAGTAATATTAGTCTACTTTCCTCTGTTACAGAATACCTGAGGAAAACAAGTTAAGGGAGAAGGGGACATTTATTTGGGCTTATAGTTTCAATAGTGTTGTAGAAGAACTTTTGTGCTCAAAGTGTTTCAAAGCCTAAGTAGGTCCACAGTCTGCAGTGTTACTTCCACTTCCACAAGTAGGCTTGTACCAGAGGTACAAGGGCTATAGAGCCTGTTTTTGTTTCCAGTTTGTTTTGACATTTGTAAAGTTCCACTCTCAGAAGACCCCTGCCCTACCTGATAAATGGCATAAAGGTAACTTCCTGTACTAGCTCAGGGCTCAGACTTTGGAGTACACAGTTCCTCTGAGCCTGCCAGCATAAGAAAGCTTGGTTCCTGCCAGCATAACAAAGTTTTGTTCCCTCCATTTCTCCAAGTACTGCTTGGTCCCTTTGCTTGCAGTAAACCTAAAATTTCTGTAACAGTTTCAGTCCATGTTGGACTTGTTCTGTTGTTTTCAGGCATGTGACGAGGCTGAAACATCATGGTAGAACAAAGTGGTGGAGCAAAACTGCTCACCTCATAGGTACCAGAAAGCAGACAAAGAAAGAATAGAAAAGTCAGAGAGCCTGTGCTACTGAGCTTTCTCTGTTTTTGTTCCACTTGAACCATCAAACTATTGGATGATGTTATCCACATTCAGAGTAGGTCTCTCTTATCACTTTGTTGTCCCATATGCTAATCGTCTCTAGAAACAGCCTCACACACATATCCATAAATGTGCTTTACTAATTTCCTGATTCTCAATGCAATCAAATTTGATGTTACAGGCAATTTGATATTTATAGCTATAATTCATTCATTTTAATATAACATAGTATTTTATTTTATTATTTTTTATTTTAAAGAGAACAAAACAAAACAGAACAAAGCCAACCAAAACAAACCAGTGTAAGTGACACAGGACTTCAAAACAATATGAAATCAACAATGGTTACCATAATGCCTATTGTCTTCAAAATAGCTGCAGATACCTTCAGACATAGTAAAAATCATGCAAAATAAAACAGAATAGAAACAATAAAAACAAAACAATGAATGAAATAAAGGACTTTTAAAAAAGATAATAGTAAATCCAAAATGGCTACCATAACATATCTTGCCATCCTCAAAATAGCTGCCCATGCCATTGGACACAACCAAACCAAACCAAACAGAGCAAAACCCAACCCAACAAAGCAGTGAAAATAATACAGGACTTCAAAACAAGACAACAGGAAATCAACAATGGCTACCACCTTCAGAAGGAGATCTCCATAGATGCCACACTGCATACATAATATCTTCTGAATAGATGACTAGACCACAGGCCCTAGACCTGCAAAGTCAGTGAAACACCAAACACAACAAGCATCAAATTGCATTTCATCTCAATAGCTGTCACTGCAACCTGCTTCTCTGGATCAGCTGATCACTTACAGGGGTGGGGTGGGATAGGGATGTGTTGGATCTTCTTGTTTCCCAGCCCATATGTCAGAAGGGGCTAAGGTCTGGCTGTCCCTGCAGTGGCCTGTGCATGGGGCTGATTCTCAGGGAGGCCTTGCTTCTTGTTAACTTCTTGTTCTCATCCCCCGCAGTCCGTGAATGGCACTGAATCACCGGAAAAGGCTGGGGTCTAGCTGTCCCCCCAGCACTGGTAGCCCATGCGTGGTATCGATTCACAGGGAGGGCTTGCTTTTTGGGGATTTTTTGTTCTCTTCCCCTGCAGTCCACTAATGGCCGATATAGTATTTTGTTATGTGAATATGCTACAATATATGCAGCCAGTCTCTTTGTGAAGGACATTAAGGTTGTTCTTACTTTGGATCATGATATGTAATGCTTCTGTGAGCTCTCTCATAGGGCACAACTCTGCTCCTGTGCATGGAACTTTCGAGTCACAGGGATGCATTATCTTCAAATTTAGTAGAATTTGCAAAAGTATCTCCAAATTATGCCAATTTATATTTATAATAACTGTGCGTAAGAATTCCTATCTCTTTGCACTGTAACAGCACTCTTACTGTCCATTTTAATTTTTAGCCATTCTAGTTGATGGATGATAGTATTTTCCTTTGATTTTAATTTGTCTTTTCTTGATTATTGATAGACTGTGTATCATTCCATGTGCTCATAGATTGTTTTTTCCTTCTATAGAAGACCTTTTAAAGCCTCTCCATTTTTCTTTTTATATTTTACTTTTTGTTCTTGTATATTTTTCTACTGGATTTCCTATCTTGTTTTGACTGATTTGTAAGAATTCTTTTTATACACTGGATATGGGTCCTTAGTGGGTTATATGGTTCACTCTAGCTTGCCTTTTCATTTGCTTAATGGTACATTTTGAGGAAATGAAATTCAAAATCAATGTGGTCATATTTATCAACCTAGCTCTACTTATGTTCTGTTTAATAACATTGTCTCAAAGCAAAGTCATGAAGATAATCTCTGTTATATTCTACAGTGCTATTGCTTGCTTTTCATATTTAGGTACATGATCCACCTAGAAGTCAGTTTTCATTTAAAGTATTAGAGAGGAATCAAATTCATTATCCCCATAGGGATACCTAATTGTCCCAGCACTATTTATTGAAAAGGTCATCTTTTCTCAACTGCTATATAACAATGTTTAGCATAAACAAATGTCTCTATATTGTGCACATCTGCTTATGAGTCATGAATATGTTTGTCTAAATTGATGCTAACAAAACTTAGACTTAAGATCAAATAATTTTAATTTGTGGAGACATTGGGGGGAAATCAATTCCTCCTATACTCTTGGAGGGAATATAAACTAGCACAACCAGTTTAGAAATCAGTGTGAAAAGTCCTCAAAAACAACTAAAAATTCCCTTTGACTCAGCTATTCCCCTCCTAGGTGTGTTCCTGAAAGAGTTAAAAGCATCATGTTTCAGTGATATATGAATAACCATTTTTGAACAGCACAATTTATGATAGCTAAATCTTGGAAGTGGCCTATATGTCAATCAACAGATGAATAGATAAAGCAAATGTCACATTTACACACAATGAAGTAGTATTCCATCATAAGGAAAGATAAACATGAGTCACTGGAAAATGGATTCACCTTAAGAGTATAATTTAAGTGAAATAAATCAGACACACAAATTTTAAATACTGTATGGTTTTTCATATAGGAGAAACCCAAAGTATAAATAAAGAGCAGAAAAGAAGATAAATAACAGAAAGTAGGGAGATAGATCTTTCTCAAAGGGGAAGCAAATCAAGAGATGGAGGGAGAGGGAAAGGACGGGAGGAAAAGGGAATAAAATAGGAATGAGCATGCGTTATGCGACTTCTGGGAAAATGGCACAGTGGTAAGCAACAATAATTCAGCCTCTCCTAGATTCACAATCCAGACACTGGAGAATAAGAAACTGTAGAACTAAAAGAAGAGAGGGAGGGATGGAGACAGAGGTGTGAGAGAGAGAGAGAGAGAGAGAGAGAGAGAGAGAGAGAGAGAGAGAGAGAAATTGATTCCTGGGAATTAGGATGTTCTAACAGGAAAATTTAAACCTACAGAGAAACTGAAGCCACAGAACATAGCAGGGAGAAGGAAGGGTCTGTCTGGACTTTCTCTCCAGCTCCTAGATCATGGTTATAGAAAGGAGAGGCAAAATCTACAAAGTGAAAGCTGGTGAAAGCTGGGTACTCTAGAGAGCTTCAGGGACAAATGTTAGTGGAATGGACCAGAGAGTGCTGTGAGCAGTAAAGAGAGCCCGGATCCTGCTCCCACATGAGTCCTTCAACAGAGGACATCTGGAGGGTAACTGCAGTCCAAGCCCATGCCACATCCTTTAAGGGAGTGCTTTCTTGGATTCCATTCCAGGAAAGGGTTGGTTGTTTGAACCCTGAACTCAGAATAGCCATGGGATTGCTGCAACTCAGAGCTCCCAGTGTCTGACTGAGAGAGAGACAGCCATATGAAACAACCATAGTCAGGAGCCATAGCTAGTCTGGAAAGAGACCTTGTGAGGGGTTTGAGCTAAAGGGCATAGGCCTCACCCCTATAGGCTGAGCCTGGCCTCTGGATTTGCAAGGTACAGAATTAGTCCCCTCAACCTAACACTACTGACTGCTGGTAACGGCACCCAGGAAGTATCTGTGCACTTTGACTGCTTTCTTTATGTGTCATTGTGAACAGGGGTAAATCTTGACTTGGACACTACTCAAAATATGTAGATGTCAGTTTGTGTGTGTGTGTGTGTGTGTGTGAGTGTGTTTTGTATTTTATGTTTTTTTATTTTTCATTTTTTCCCTCTTTTCCCACCAGTTGTGGTTGCAGTTTTCCTTTGCCCTTTTTCTTTGCTTCTTATCTCATCTTGTTTTTCTGTCTTTATTTTTTCTTCTTCTTCTTTTCATTTTTTCCCTTTAATTTTTTTCTCTCTTATTTTTACTCCTTATATACTTTCTTTTTTCTCTCTCCTTTTCTTTTATATTCTATTTCTTATCAGTTTTTTTCTTTTACCTTTACCTAATTTTATAAAAATATTTTTCATCTCCAATAGGATTCTTTGTACCACTTTCTCTCCTCTGTCTCATATCATATAATTCAAGGTTTCAAATTTTTCCTCTTGCATTCCCCTATTCCCAAACCCTGCATCTTTAACAGTTTAACGTAAAGCTTTATTAATCTCTAGATGCTTAGTTGACTCTAAAAAATTAGTCTTGAGTTCTTTTCTACCTTTAGTGGAGATATAACTGTCACATTTGGCTTATCATTAGTGATAAGTCAATACTTTGGTTATTTTAATGTTTACACCATAATTGTGGATTTCTTCTTTAGGGCTTAAGAATGATACATAAATGGGTCTTATGGTATGTTAATATCTAATTTTTCTTGAATGATGCTACTGTAATTGATTTGCTTGATAGTACCAAGGCCAAATAATTGTGTGTATTATTTTAGTAAGCCAACACAGAGATAATTTTGTGTCATTTGACAGTACAAGGATGCATTCCCAGAGAACTCAGTATTGGGCTAATTATACAGCATCCTCCCCTTCTAAATTAACTAAGGTGGTAAGATCTTGGTACTGAGGAAAAGGACTGTAGTTAGCTACAGCCACAGTACATCACTGAAAAACAACTAATTACAGAGATCTCTACACTAACAACAAAGAAGCCTTTACAGTATAAATGTCCACAAACCTCAGCATAAAAAAATAGAAACATGAAAAGAGAAGGTAACAAAACGTGGCCTCAAACTCCCAACTCCCGCAAAACCAATCCAGGAGGAACTGAAGGGGAAAATAGCATAAGCTACACACCAGAATTACTTGAAAGAATAACAGAGAAGTTTAGGAAACAGATCAAAGAGGTACTCAGAAAGGTCTCTGAAGATAAAACTAGACAGATAATGGAAGAAATAACCAAAATAATCCATGAGATTTCAGAATACACTAATAAAAAGCTAGATGAGCTAAATAAAATAATACAAAACATGACTGATGAGTTTGTCAATGAATTGGTGTCCATAAAAAGGTTTCAATCAGAATTTCAGGAGATTAAACATTATATTGAAAGTATGAGCAGAAGTGACAAACATGAAAATATTTTAGTACTAGAACACAATGATGGCATCAAAGATGAATTACCTGAAAACTTCAGGAGAACATGAAAAATGGATTCAACAGCTTCTAGATGATACAAAAAAAAAAAAACTAAGAGTAACTGAAGGAAGTGAAAAATCAGAATTTGACACAAATGGCATAAAAAACATGTTCACAGAAATAATAGCAGAAAACTTCCCAAATAGAGGGAAAGAAAAGATATACAAATCAGTGAGGCATGTCTTAGTTATTTTTCTCATTGTCAAGACAAACTATTTGACACATACAAGTTAAAGGAGGAAAGATTTATTTCAGCTCACAATTTGTGTGTCAGTCTATTCTTGGTTGGCTCAGGGGCAGGGTGGCATGGCAGAGGGGCATGGCAGTGGAGAAGCATCAGTGGTGGGGCGGGCAGAAAGTGGCAAACAGCAGTAGCGAGCCTCCCTTTTCATTTTATCCTAGCCAAGTTACAAACCTTTCGGGTGATACCACTCATTCCCAGAATGAGGTTTCTCATTGCCCATACAGAGAACTACACTAAACCAATTATCGGACTAATCCAGTACCACCACTTTAATCCCAGCATCACACCATCAATTCACACTTACACATCCCAGCCCAGTCACCTCCAAAAAGCCCCACCTAGGAATGCGCTAGGTTCTGAGAAGGGGCATCTAGGTAAAAGCCAAAACAAGTCAAATAGCCATGACCAAGAGAGAAACTGTCTGCACCATTTATACTCAAATTACCACAAGTACATCATAGCAACAAAATCATAAAAGCTGTTAGACAAAGTCAGTGAATCACACATAAAGGTAATACCATTAGAATCACAGCAGACTTCTCACACGAATTAAAGACCAGGGACATATGAAGTGTTTCAATTCCCAAAAGGTAAAAACTTTCAATTCTGATTTATTATCCTTCAAAACTTTCTTTCAGACTTGATGGAGAAATAGAGTATAAGGAAAATCACAAGTAATGATGACCACATATCCAGGTTAAAAAAATTCTCAAGGATATCCTAGAACAAGGTAATAAAGGAAAAATGATGAATATGCTAAGTGGGTGAGCAGCAAAGCAAACAGAAAAAAAATAATTAAATCAGCAACAGGAAAGTAATGCAATGATAAGAATGAGTCTACATCTCAGTAATTATTCTCCATGTGAATGGTCTGAATTCCTCAATCAAAAGACACAGACTGGAAAAAATGGATCGAGAAACAAAACCCAGTGATATACAGCATACAAGAAATACATTTAATTACAAAATAAATTCACATATTAAAAATCAAAGGCTAGAAAAAATTGTCCATGCAATGGATGCCAAGAAAAAAGCAGGAGTAGCTATTCTAATGTCAGAGAAAGTGGATTCAAACCAAAACTGATCAGAAGAAACAGAGCAGATCACTGCATATCGGTTAAGAGAACAATTCAACAGAAAGTGATAACAAGTTTAAATTTAAATGCACTAAATATCAGTGCACCCAGTTTCATAAAACAAACACCAATGAACATGAGAAAAAATATATTTGCAATGGAATATTCAATACCCCCCTGTCACAAATGATGAAGTAAGAAAAAAAAAGAAGGAAAGAAAAATAAATCAACAGAGAAATATTAGAATTGAACACCTGAAACAAATGAACAAAATAGATATCTCTAGAGTGCTCCACCAAACAAACACAAAATATACATTCTTTGCAGCAATGCATGAAACTTTTTCCAGTGAGGACCACATAGTAGCCCATTTAGTATGCATAAGTAAATACAAAAACCCAAAACTGTTCCACATATATTATCAGATAGTAGTGGAATGAAACTAGAAATTAATGGCAGATGAAATCATAGAAACTATCCAAACATGTAGAAATTAAATAGTACAATCTTGAATAATCGTGCGTCACACATGAAATGGAGGAAGAAATTAAATAGTTCCTACAATCAAATGATAATGCCTGGATGACACACTGGAACCCTGGCAATTCAGTGAAAGCAGTCCTAAGAGCAAAATCTATAGCAGTGAATTTATATATCAGAAAAAAACAATGTTAATTCACATAAATAACCAAATGATGCACTTCAAATCCCTGCAAAAACAAAAATAATCCAAATCCAAACTTATAGTACAGGAAGGAAATTATAAGCATCAAAAGAGAAATTAATGAAGGTTATACAAAAAATACAAATAATTAACAAATCTGAGTTCGTTTTTTGAAGAATAAACAAAATAAGCCATTTGCCAATCTTACCAAATAAAGAAAGAAAAGATAAAAAATAATGCAACTATAAATAAAAAAATGAAATCACAAATCTCCCAAAATCCTGGGGATCATTAACTACTTTGAGAACCTTCACTTCACAAAATGGAAAATTCAGAAAAAATGGGTAAGTTCTGAGACATATATGAACTACCAATGCTGAACCAAGGGAATATAAAAATACCAAATAATCCAGTATCAGTCTGTAAGAATGAAGAACTATTAAAAACAAATTACCAATAAAGAAAAGCACAGGTCCTGATCAATTTGCTGACATATTCTATAAAAACTTGATAGAAGCTATAACACCAATACCCATCAAACTCTTTAAGAAAATCAGAAAGGAGAGAGTACTCCTGGAATCTTTCCTGGAAGCAAGAATTACCCAGATGCCAAAAGCAGAAAAAGACCCCAACAGAATAGAGAACTACAGGCCCATCTCTTACAGACCTCTTTGCAAAAATCCTCTCTAAGGTACTGGCAGGCAAAATACAGCAAATCACTAAGACAATCTTATATCATGACCAAGAAGAATTCATTTCAGGCATACAGGAATGGTTCAATATGTGCGAATCACTAAATATAATACATCACGTACACAGAAACAAGGACAAAAATCACGATTGCCTCAAAAAACATAGCAAAAGGATTTGACAGAATACAACATCCATTTACTATAAAAACCTTAAAAAGGACTTTAAGATGGCAGAGTGGTGAATAGCAGAGAAAGAGCCTCGCTGAGATTTGGTATCCAGACACTGGAATACAGCGATGTGGTGAAGAGGAAAAGGAGGAAATGAGTTTCTGGGATGTCCTAGGAAGTATCCGAAATGAGAACTGAAACCCATGGGGGAAGCAAAGAGAAACTTAAAAGAAGTAAGAGATGGTGAGCCGCATGTTCTCCCTGAGCCCCGACTCATGGCTTGCTCAGGGAGGGGCAGCTCAAACCTGCAGATGATGGTGACTGCTGGCCACTCCAGAGGCCTCCGCAGAGAGACGGACCAGTGGGATGGAGCAGTGGACGCCATGGTCTGCAGTGGCAGTATGTTTGTCCTAAATGGCTTTTATCAGATTGTGATAACAGTCTCTTATACCTTTTTTTCAGGATTTTCATCACAAATGGATTTTGTCAAAGGCTTTTTCTGTGTCTAATGTGATGCTCATTCGATTTTTGTCCTTCGGTTTGTGTGATGCATTATCTTTATTGATTTACGTGTCTTGAACCACCCTTACATCCCTGGAATGAAGCCAATTTGGTCACCATAGTGGATCTTTTTAACGAATTTTTTTTTTTTGGCAGTCTGTTTGACAGTGTATCACTGAGGATTTTTGCATTTATGTTCTTTAAAGAGATTGGCTTATCATTTTCTTTTTTTGTTCAGACCTTGTAAGTTTTTGGTATCAGTTTAATGCTGGCTTTCAGGAATGAGTTTGGCGGTACTCCTTCCGTTTTAGTATCATTGAAAGTTCTGAACAGTGTTGGTATTAGGACTTCCCTAACATTCTGGTGGAATCTGCCAGTGAATCCTTTAGACCCTGGGCTTTACTTTGTTGGTAGTGTCTTAACTATAGTTGCTATTTTATTTCCTTTTGTTGGTCTGTTCACAGTTCAATTTTGATTCATATACGTATGGTAAATTCTTTGTATTATTTTAATTCTTTTCCATAGCTTTCTCTTCATCTCTTCTTTTGTCTAAAAATTTATTTATTTATTTATTGGGTACCAGGGAGCAAACTCACATCCTTGTACTTGTCAGGCAGGCACTTGTGCCACTGAGCTAAACCCCTGATCCCCAAAATTTATTCTTTGTACCTACCATTCTCTGAAGCATTTCAAGATTTAAATTTTGCTGATAGTATAGAGTATCTATTAGAATATATTTTAACATATTTTATACAAATTGATAGTTAAAGCATTTATGATGTGCAAATTCAATTATTTGTTCAGAGATAGGGCTGAGTTCTCTAGCAGAAGGTATATAATACCTGGTTGTCTTTTATGTTTTTTCAAGATAATTTATTGCTGATTCTATCCTTTTCGTATCAATAGTGCTCTCTTTATTTTGGTTGCTTGCAGTCTCTCATTTAATATTTTCTTCAAAATGTGCTAGTGAGAATAATAATCTTACATATTTGTACTTTCTTTGTGGCCTTTATCATTCAAAGATAATTTTACTGAATAAGTGATCAGCTTACATTTTTCTATTTTAGAAATTTTATATGTCATACCATTGTTTTATGACAAAAAGTACAACTATTCAAATGCCAGATGATTATGTGATTTTTTTTCCTTGTAAATGTCTTGGTAATTTTGTCCAGATGTCCAAAGGAAATTTTCTCTTGTATAAATTTCTATCATATCTCTAGAGTATATTTGTTGTTAGTTGTTCTCATTTGATTTTCACCTAAGTACTTATGACTTTTCAAAATATACTTCTGTTTTTTATTTTTTCAATTTCCACAAAATTTTCTTGAATTATGATTTAATACATTTTTTCTATTGCTTTGATTTCCTTTTTTTTTTTCCTAAGAGGCTTTTACCATCTATTCCCAGTTCTTTGCCTGCATTATCCTTTATTTCAAACAATTCTAATCTCTTCATTTTAGTTTCACTTTTAAAATTCCTTTTTACTCTCTAGTTCTTTTTTAAGGCATTATGTCATTTACTTTGTGTTCTTTTTAATATTTATTCCTGAAATGCACTTGTTTTCCCTTTATTTTTCATTTTTTCTAAAATTTTCTTTTCAATTTTATATTTTTACTTGTAAAATGGTAAGCAGTAATTAGTCTTGATGGGATTGTGACAGGCAGGTGAGCTAGTTAGAAATATTATAGGCAGTCAGACAGTGCTAGGCCCTTGGAGAAGCCAGCACAGAGGACCAAAAGTCTTGTGACCTTGGAGACACACACCTCTTGTTGTGGGCCAGATCTAAGACAGAAGGCAAAACAAATGCAACCACACCATAAGTATAAACATTAGGGATTAGGTATGGATCACCTTGACAAGCCAGGAGCCACCATCCCAACCTGCTACTTGAAGAGTCACTGATCTGTAAGAAGGCTTGCTTGCTGTGTGACCTGCTTCCCCATTTGTCTCTAATTTGGTTAATTCTACTAAAACAATTAATCTGATTGATCATAGTTCTGTCCCACCTCATGCCTGTCTGCCTTACCAGTTCCCATTTTTCCCCACTTTAGACCTGCCTTACCTCATGGTTTCACTCTATAAAAATCCCTAGGGAAAAAAAAAGAATCTTTGGCCACCCACTCGGGACCCCTTCTGTCTATCTCAGACAGAAGCTGTCTTTCTCTCAGTAAATATCTCTGCTCTTAACCTCCATTGTTCCTAAAACTCATTCTTCAATTTTAGAGAGCACAAACTCATACTGGACATATAGTAAGTCAGGAATTTCATTCCTCTATGTCAGGATGATTAGATAAGGTAATTATGTAATATGCATGACATGTAACAAACACTTAATATTGTCGGTTGCCTACCTAGGCGGAGACATATCACAGGATTCTTGAAGCCACTAGACTGTTTCTTCCACGTGTAGATTCTCTTCCTCACTTTGCTTCTGATTTTTTTCAATATTCTTTATTTGTAATTTTCTCTAAGGAATCTTTTTTTTAATATATAAGAAATCTCTCATAGCTTGGTTGGATAAATTAAGTTATAATTTGTGTCAATGAACATGTTTTTCCAGTGTAGCTTTAAGTGCAGAGGATGTTATTCTGCTCTTTATTTTTTAATTATAAATTTGTAAGCATAATGATACAGATCTTATCCTTTTTTTTTAAATATAAAATTAGTGTGGTTGAACTTTTTGAAAAGAAGTGAATCAGGATAGTTTTTCTACATTGGCTGCTCAAGAGCGCCTCCTGTTGTTTTATAAAGTGGTGGGGTTTTTAAAATTTTATTGTTTTATTTGTTTATTTACTTATTTGTTTTTGAGACAGGGTCTCACTATGCTGTTCAGGTTGGCCTTGAACTCACTTTGTAGCCCAGGCTGGCCTTGAATTCCTTCCTCCTGCCTTTGCCTCTGGAGTGCTGGAATTACAGGCATGTACCACCATGCCTGGATATAAAGAATTGTTTATGATGGTGGATTTGCTGAGACCTCTTTGCTTTTTCCTTTATCTCTCTCTTTTTTCTGCCCTTTTCTTTTCCATACCCTGTATACTCGGTCCTATTCAGTTTGAATTCTTTTGCCAGCATTTTCTCTCCAGTATAGGATTTCAGCCTGGTAGGAAAGTTGAACTGGTTTTGAAAAACTGTAGCACTCTAGTTCCTCCAGCCAATCAAATCTTATCACAGATCTCTTGCCCTCAACTGCAAATTGTCATATTAGAAATTTATTCCAGGTGAAGTTCTTGAATCCTAAATTAGACTCTAATAATTTTCAGAGAGTAAAGGAGATCTTGAGATTTTATTTTCACGTGATCTTAGTCAAAAGGCTAATAAACCACTGAGCTTTTATTATTAAGAAAATAAAATACTCTTTACTTTCTTGTGTTTATGCTCACATGACATGCTGACAGCGTATATGCCCAGCATCTGTTTGTCAAGAGCATTGATTGTTTTCTTAGGTGAGAATACTTTATCCTTCATTTTTGTTTTCAATATTATTCTTCTATCCTTGCTCTGTGTATTTTTACAAGGTAATTCAGGGAGACTAAAAACCATATATTGGCAGGATATCTTTTCAGAATTCCTTTCTCATCTTTATTCTTAAAGAATACTTGTGTTAGATTATATAGATTGCTTTTATGTCAGTTGTTTTTATGAAATAAACCAAAAGACTGTCATTCTACCCTTTGTTAGTGTCCGCTGTTACTGATGAGAATCATCTGCCAGCATCACTACTCTTTGGAATGCTATCCTTATTTTCATTTGGTCACCATTTCTTTTTTTATTTTTATGTTTTTTGTGTAATGGAGTAAACACAGAGTCTTGTACCTACTAACTACTGTACATTCCAGTGCTCCCCTGTGCTATTTTAAAGCATATTTCCTTTTTTAAAGAGTTCCATGTGATATTATTTAGTGTGGACTTATTGCATTATATGTAAAACTTGTTAGACTATTTCAAATCTGTAGATCTGTAGATTTTTGCCAATTTTGGACCATTCTCTATTGTCACCCCTTATTCTCATTTTTCTCTCTTTATTCCTTTGAAATCCTTCTGGATCTTCAGCTACAGGTATGTTAGCACACCTTAGTGTATCATCTGGGATCCTTTCTATTTTTCTCTGCTTTTCTGCCCTTGTTGCTTTCCACTTAGTTTCTTATGTTCTTGCTTCCAGTTTACTTATTCTTCCTTCAACTTTATTTAATAGGCTGCTGTATCCAACTAATGAGAAATTATAGAAATTCTATAATTTCTAGTTATTTTCAATATCTTCATAACCCAGAATTAACAATTCTTAGTTGTTTGTTGAAAATATTAAGTTCAACTTTTATGTCTAAGTTAATAGTAGACTAATTGTTTCTATGATCTATGCCTGAAAATTATACTATTTGAAGTACTTGTGATCTGTTTTGTTTTCTCTGATTTTCTTTTGTGTTGTTTTACATTTCCTCGTTGTCTTATTATCATTGATTATGTGTTGGCTATTATATGTGGAAATTAATTTGTAAAATTAACTTGATAAGTAACAAACTGTTACTTTTATTCTGAGTAGAATCTTATTTGCTTTTTCCAGGTGCCTAGGAGATACTAGCAATGTAAAATCATCTGACTCAGTTTTAGGATTTGAGATTTTTCTAGGCCCTCCAAATAATTTAAAATCTAACTGCATTTGCATGTATGTGATTTCACCATTATTTCTAAGATATGGCCCTTCCAGGTCCCAGTGTATAGTGTAGCACTGTTTCTTAAGACCCCAACGTTTGTTAAGTCCTAGACTTCATCTTCTATCTCCTTACACCTATACAATTCTGTCGAAAATGCTGCTCCATGTCTCAGTCACTTCTACTGCATTCGTAGGTCCCTATGAATGAAAAGAGGACCACATGCAGGTTTGCTATTCTGAATTCTATTTTCTCCTAAATTGTTGCCTAGTGAATCACCTTAACCTGATTGCTCTTTGCTGATTTTAGAGGAAGATGTTTTAGCACAATCCTAACATTTTTAAAGTTATCGTCACTAGGAAGATTACCTAATCTACCACTATCCAAGTCTTAATTTCTTCATTGGTAAGGTTAATCTGTAAATATTTGATCCTGTGTTTTTATTATAAAAGCTAAACATATATAAACAAAATATATGGCACACAATGAATTTTGCACTAAAAATAGCTATTCTTATCATGTTATTGGCAAAAACTATGTCTTACCAATGCTTACATCTGTGCAGCAACTATTAAATCTCTCTGGTTGGTAAAAAAAATAATCATATAAATAGCAACTCACTGAGAATATCAAGGAACTTAAATAGAAAACAAAGATTTTCCCAGTGAAACATTCCTTTGTGAGTAAATTAGTCAAAAAGGAGTAGGAAAGAAATATAGAAGAATAGTTAGCTTTTCTTTTTAGCAGTCTCAACAGGTTGTCTGTTAATTCTCTCTTAATTTTTAAAATCTTGTTTGTATTTTATTTCCTATGTCTTGCTGGAAAATAAATGCCTTGCCTTTTCTACTCTCCAAGTTCATACTTTTCTAGACTATTTGGCCTATGGGAGGTATGACACAGTGTATTAATTTCTCAAAGCATGGAATGAACAGCTCATTAAGTCTATAGGTTACTGTCATTTTCTTCCTCTTTCTTACTGTCATTTTCTTCTTCTTTTTTTTTTGTACCAGGAATCGAACTCAGGACCTCGTGTTTGTCAAACAGGCTCTTTGCTGCTGAGCTATATCCCTGACCCTCTTCTCTATCTTTCTAGAGAGAATTCCCTATTGGCCTAGTTTAGTGATACTTGAAATGAAGGTTTTAGATACCTCACTTCCCATATTCAGTGGCCCTAATGGCTTTTGCTTTCCTGTTCAAGAGGGATAAAGGGCACCAAGCTCCCTTCGCTGCCCCTTGTGCCCCATTCTGTGCAAAGCCATGGCACTGTGAAAGCAGCAGACCCATTTTCCACTTCCTGATCCTATCCTAAAACCTGGGCAATCATGGCAGTAATAAAATTATTACTATAATCACTGACATGAGTCTCCAAACACATTACAAGTTTTAACTCCCTATGATCATCATAAAAAAAGCTGAGCATGGGGTGTTAATATTAAAACCATGAACAAATGGATACAAAGAGAGTTTAATTAATCATCCAAATTCACACATCCAGTGAGTTCTTATTAACCTTTCCAATTTTATGTCTTCTACCTGTAAAATGGTAAGCAGTAATTAGTTTTGATGGGATGATTAGATAAGGTAATTATGTAATATGCATGACATGTAACAAGCACTTAATATTGTCAATTGCCTACCTAGGCGGAGACTTACCATAGGGTTGTTGAAACCACTAAACTGTTTCTTCCATGTGTAGATTCTCTTCCTCATTATAGTCTCTCAGTGCCTAGCACAATACCAGGTACTATATTTGTATTTGCCAAAATGTAATCACCTAAATCTTAGAGTTAAATAAGAATGTTAGAAATCACCTGATCCTATCAGACTTAGTGAAGGAATCCCTTCTTGGGGAACCTCCAAAGAGTGCAATTAATGCATCATTTTCATATGGCAAAACATTCTGTTACTGAAGAAGTCTAGTCCTAGAAAATTCTTGTTTCATACTATTGAAAATGATTAGTAAGTTAAAGCCATTAGCTTTGTTTTTTCCTTTGGACTTGCATGGACTACATCACTTGTTTGTTTATTTATTTGCTCACTAATTTTTGCTGGAAACTTCCTTTAGACATTGCCCTACAACTCAAAGGCCCCCTTGATACCTTCCTTTCCAGGCCAGATATACTTAGCAACTTCTATTATTCCTCATTTAAACCAGATGTCAAGTGAGGACACTCTGTCCTTTGAGATTTAAATAAAATTGGCTACAAGTTCTTACCCCACATCCTGTGGGAAATCCAAAGCCCAACCCAAACTTTCAGTGAATTCCTGGGGATTTGTGTTCTTAAGGTGACCTTTGCTTTGGGCTCCCAGTTCTGCATCATTGTCACACTTTTTCTTTTCTTTTTTTTTTTTCAGCCTTGGATCCTCAACTCACTGCCCAACAAGCTTGACATTGTACTCATCATTCTGAGTCTTCTAAATCACAAGCTCATGACATTTGGATGCATAGCAGATTTTACCAATGGTGGTAAGAGTGGACATTTGCACTGCTAAACACAGTTTCAAAATATTTATCACTATAGGTTTTCAAATCCTGTGCCCATTTGGTCACCAGAAATTTATTGTTTTCCTATTTTCTCCTTCTAGCCTATTCCTAGCTCTTCTATTCGTTATTATCTCTAATTCCTATTTTCTTCTTACAACATTCCAATCCTTATTCATTACTTGCGCTGAGTTTCCCCTTCTAAGATATGTATGCAGGGTCTTAACTTCCATGCCAAAGCTATTTATCAAAATATTTTTCTAAGCAACAAAACTATCTTTCTAGCAAGCCCCAATCACATACTTATGACACGATTTAAACTCTTCTCTCCCTTATTAAAGTTTTTTTGTTATTAATATCTCTCTATGCACAGCTCTCTCATAATCAGCACAACTAGAGCTGAGAAAACTGTTCTAGTAATGTAAAATATGTGTACCTGAAAGAGCTCAGGAAGGGTTCTAAAAGAAATATAAATGCCAGATAAGAATAACATCATTAGTTGTTTCTTCTCCGTCATGAAGTTTGAGGTAACTAGAGGTTTACTTTAGATACGTATGCATCAGGAGACTTCTTAGTTGTTACTTCAACAAATATTCTGCACCAAGAACAGTATGCAGGCATCTTGGGTACATGACTCCCATTCTAAGTGAAGAGCATGTTTTCTTAATTGTCATGTAGGTAGGGAAAGTTCTATTAATATCAAATGCATACACTTTATACTTGATTGCTTATGGATATCAAATGTGACTTGGACTTTTAAATACATGAGAAAGCAATCAAGAGATCTAGAGTGATAATAAACACTGTCAGCAATGTCAGCTAGTTATCACGCCTGTAGACTGCTTTGGAGTTAACTACAATGCTAAGTTGAGGTTGTATTTGTCGTTGATGTCTTGAAAGGAACTTGAGATACTTTCAGTTATGTCAGTGTATAAGCACCCATTTTAGGCCAAGTACTATGCTAAATACAATACATACATTCTCACTTTTTCCTTCCTAGAGGCTGAAGCTATGAGGGACTTTATCCTTCCCATTTACAGATGACAAAAATGAGGTATAAAGATATGAAGCAATGAGCTTGAGGTGCCAAGGCTAAGAATTGGGACAGCAAGAAGCCAAACCAAGCTGGCTTGGAAGCCAATGTTTTCAGCCACTGCTGTGTTTTCCCACCCAGAGAGCTGGGTGGAAAACCAGTGGGAACATTTATATATATGTAGATAGATAGATAGATAGATAGATAGATAGATAGATAGATTTTTTTTTCAGGGTACCTCAACAAACTTTTTCAGGTCTCTAACATAATATTATTGGCAAATCAAAACCAGGGGGATAATTGATTTTGTAAAGGGAGTCTTAAAGGGGAATTTGCTTCCTTGCCTCTCCCTTCTGGGATCCAGGGCTGTGCAAAAAGTAATAGGAGAGTTCAGTGAATTTTAAAGAGAGAGGTCTTGACTCAGAAGAGACATGAAAAGGTTCTAAGGGAGATGTCAGAGGTCACAGCTACCAGAGATCAACTGGCCTCCATCTTGGTCTCTGCAGAAATGTCATTTCTTTTCAAAGAGGACAATTTTGCATCTTGATTAAAGTGTCTCAAGGGATGCACCTCATTAAATGGAACTGATGGGTTGAAAGCATGTAATTAAGCTAAATCATTTTTGTTTTTCTTAATACATTAGACATTTACTTGTGTGAAGGCCTGATCATAAAAGAGCTTCCTCAGGCAAAAGACAATGAGACCACAGAATTGTAGCAGTAAGAATTCTCAGGACAACTGAGTCTCCTTATGCTCTCTTGGGGGCTGAGTCCTGCACCTAGCACTCTGTACTCTTAACCCAAAACACGCACACGTAGGCACTCACTACATGGGTTGTCTGAATCAGAGATATTTCTTAGGGTTTCATTCACTTCACCGATACATCAACTCATTCTTTCAACATATATAGAATGCCTACTGCATGTGAGGCACGCAGAGTCCAGGAGTATGTAAGACATGGTCTTTACACCTGAGGAATTCTCACTCTAGTAGAAACTAGTACAGGCTTCTTTTAGTGTTGTGCACAAAAGCGTCCTGAGCCCCTTTGTCACCAGTGTCTTAAGAGGTTCCCAAGCAGAAATAAGGAATCTAAATGTGCCCTTCCTACAGGATAAATTTGCAAGTTTACTGACTTCAGTTGTGGAAAAAAAAAATTCAAGACATGTTAGTAAGAGGCATAAAGAAATTCATTAGAAAGAAATTTAAAAGTACAGTCAAAAGTTGGAATGTGAGTCCTTGAGAGAGAGATATACTACAGTTTGCAGCTGGGAATATGTATGTGTTTTGGTGGTAAAAATTCTGTGCAATTTTTGAACATATAAGAAGTTCCATCTTGCTCTTGGTTTACAGAAAAAGTATGGCCAGCCCATAGGAAATGTAAGGGCCCATTTTAGAGGTGAAAGATAGGAGCTCCATTAATTTTTCTGTAGGTGGGTGATCTAAAATGTTTTGCCAAAAACATTCTTTTAATTCTCCCAATCTGTTCCTTTATCTTAAGATCAGTTTCCTTTACTTTATCAAGTAAGCTAATTTATAGACAAACTGTCTTTAAGGGATTTGGGGTATGATAGAACAAGAAAAAAAGAACTATAACTAAATCTAGGAAATACTGATATGGATAATCTTACATAATTTTGAATTCTGGAGTTGTAGGTTCCTTAAAAATACAATTTATTTAGTTATGCCTCCTTCTGCTTATCTTACTTCATCATTGCCTGTTCTATTTTCCCTTCATACTCTGCTTTCTCATTGGACTTACACCATTTCTTCAAAGATGATTCTTGAATATATATTACCAGCCTAGTCCCCTCTTTGGAGCTTCAAACCCATCTGCCTGTCTGTGTGTCTTCCCAATTTAAACAAGTAAACCGTCTCCAAGTTCACATGTCTAAAACCTTTCTTCAGTCTTAATAAATGGACCTCTTAGTGGGTTTTAGGATGCTAGAGTCTCCTTCTAGAAGTGGTTTCTAGGTTCTTTCTGTCCTAAGCAAAGAATTGGTCAAGACAAATGCAAAGAGTCACAAAGTTTTACATTTATTAAAGATAAGAAAATATACTTGCTCCGATGAGTGAGTTTTGGCCAAGCAAAAGCAGGAAACGAAGTACATTCAATGGCATGAAAGCAGGCTACTCTGAAAGTGGGAACACCACAGTGAAGAGCTCAGTGGTAGCTGTTCTTTTGTATTTCCAACTCAGACTGATTCCAGGCCTAGGCTGTCTAGCAAAAACCTGGTCTGATTGGTTGCATATGCAGAGTTTGGGGAACTGTTCTATGCATGTGTCTTAGGATCTTGGAACTAATAGGTCACACCCACTTTCCCCATCAGACTGCTTTGCCCTCATCTCTTGCTTCAGACCCATATTCCATTTCCAAGAATCCAAATCAGAAACCTGAGAGACATGGCCAACTCCCTTGTGTGCAAGCTTTCCCAGTGCTGCTTTCAAGAATCATCTTACTGGAATATGTCTTTTGTGGTATTATGAATGTGTGTTTAGTCGCTGGCTTCAGCCTCCTAATCTCCATCCCAGTACCCCAGCATACTACTGTCTCTAGGGAGGGGGCAAGGTCAAAGGGTTAAGTTAATCACCAATGACCAAAACTTTAATCAATCCTGTTATTACTGGTACTTCAGTCCCTACTACTTGCCACTATTAAGAAATATGCAAGGTCATTTATTGATTTTGATGGAGAGGAAAAGGGTTTATTCAAAGTGATCTCTAAAGGAGAAGGAGGGGCCTTTTATTGTCTCAAATCTCCATTTCATCTTGTTCAGGTATGTGTACACTTTACAATAAGAAAGACAGGGAAAAGGGTATACAATGAGACATGGGAATTTGTGTACTGTTTTATCCCAGGGCCAATTTCTGCTCTTCTTTCTTAGTAAAAATGGAACCAAAATCACACCCTCAATCCTTTATTCCTTTAGACAAGTATGTTTTCTAAGAGAAGTTTAACTTTTCTATGTACTCATCTGAGCTGAGGAGAGGAGAGTGTGTGAACTTACATTTTGAGCATGAGAAAGTTGGATAAGCAGCCTATCTCTAAAAGGAAGAAATTCTAATTTTTCATAGATGTCTCTAATATAGTCTCCTCTAGAAGGAAAAATTTCATTCCTAGTAGTCCAAGCATTACTTCTCTGTCAATGATTTCCAAGTCTTTATCTTGACACCCAAACTCTTGAGTTTGATTTGGAATTAATCTTTTTCTTTTCTCTTTTCTTTTCTTTTCCTTTCCTTTTCTTTTTTCTTTCTTTCTTTCTTTCTTTCTTTCTTTCTTTCTTTCTTCCTCCTCCTCCTCCTCCTCCTCCTCCTCTTCTTCTTCTTCTTCTTCTTCTTCTTCTTCTTCTTCTTCTTCTTCTTCTTCTTCTTCTTCTTCTTCTTCTTGTTG